>CAUDMG010000667.1:695000-782500 GCA_958450375.1 Homarus gammarus | reverse complement strand
TTGTCATTATTATTATTATTATTATTATTATTATTATTGTTATTATTATTATTATTATTGTCATTATTATTATTATTATTATTATTATTATTAAGACATCTTTACGCAATCCGTCTTAAGGAACTAACGGAAGAAAACAAACACCAAATTATTCTGATCAGAGGAGAGTAATAGCGGGAGGTATGGGTCAATTGGCCCGTACTGGGCAGTCCCATTTATACTGGGCAGTCCTATAGGTGTTCGATCATCATCCTATTGAACCATCACCCTGACAAAGGTGTAGGCGTGATGGTAAGTGGAGTTGAGAGTGACTGAGATAATCCAACAGTTTTGAAAGTTAGTCAGGATAAGACAACGAAATCGATAGCTTCATGTGATGGCATTTTAGATGTTATCTGTTATGTAAGTGATATCATGGTGCTGTTATCTGTTATACGAGTGATATCATGGTACTGTGGAAGGCATATAGCTTTTATGTGTTTACCTACGACTACATAATGCTAGTCGTGAGAGGGTTGGACCGTGTGAGGATGGTGGATGGGTGTGGTGAGGGCGAGTTGAGTCGTAAATAAGAGCGACGTCAACCTGCTCACTGCAGACCCCGCCGTGCACAATGTACCTCCCGCCTCGTCCCACCAACACCTCCCTACAGGAAATTTCAGGCGGGGCGGGAGGCAAGCGGCTTTTATTGTGTGGCACAGCAGGACTCACCACCACGCCGCCACCACTACCACTCTCCTCTGTGCAGTGTCTGCCTCGATGCCTGCTGTTGATTCCTTCTTCCCATATAATTCATCATCTTCACTATATCACAGCTTGCCGTAACCACACTGATTTTTACCACCACCACTACAACCACAGTGACCCTTACCATCACCACCACAACAACCACAGTGACCCTTAACCTCCCACAATCACCACAACCAGTGACTCTTAACCCCCCACAACCACAACCACAGTGACCCTTATCATCACCACAACAACCACAGTGACCCTTAACCCCAACCACCACAACCACAATCACGGCAATCACAGGGAGACTCTCCAACCACGACCACCATTACCGCTACAAACACTACCACTACTACAATCAGCACCACTAAAATCGCCACCACTACTACTACCACCATCCTCACTACTACATAACACCATCACCACCCTCACCACCACCGCTTACTACCACCACCGCCACCATCACCACCACAATGAACTGGGTCACTATCATATATGGGTTTCTTCACTATCATATATGGGTTCCTTCACTACCATATATGGGTTCATTCACTATCATATATGGGTTCCTTCACGATCATGGGTTCCTTCACTATCATATATGGGTTCCTTCACTGTACTGAGTATCTTTTGAAGGCGGCAGATGTTGAAAGCTATCTTTAGCACGTGATGATATTTCCATTGTAATGAACTTGAATACCTGTACTATATGAAATGAGACATAATTAGGTTAGGATAGGTGAGGTGAGGTGAGGTGAGGTGAGGTTTAGCTGAGAAACCCTAAATTAACAGAGGGGCGTCACAGTCATCAGGAGGAGGACGATGATGGTAGAGGGGCGTCACAGTCATCAGGAGGAGGACGATGATGGTAGAGGGGCGTCACAGTCATCAGGAGGAGGACGATGATGGTAGAGGGGCGTCACAGTCATCAGGAGGAGGACGATGATGGTAGAGGGGCGCTACAGTCATCAGGAGGAGGACGATGATGGTAGAGGGGCGTCACAGTCATCAGGAGGAGGACGATGATGGTAGAGGGGCGTTACAGTCATCAGGGACGAGGACGATGATGGTAGAGGGGCGTCACAGTCATCAGGAGGAGGACGATGATGGTAGAGGTGCGTCACAGTCATCAGGAGGAGGACGATGATGGTAGAGGGGCGTCACAGTCATCAGGAGGAGGACGATGATGGTAGAGGGGCGTCACAGTCATCAGGGACGAGGACGATGATGGTAGAGGGGCGTCACAGTCATCAGGGAGGAGGACGATGATGGTAGAGGGGCGTCACAGTCATCAGGGACGAGGACGATGATGGTAGAGGGGCGTCACAGTCATCAGGAGGAGGACGATGATGGGGTGTCTGGCACAGGTCTCCTAACACTAAGGTGAATCACTCATTACTATTGGCAGTCAGGAGGCAGTAACCACACCTCGCTTACCCATCCTCCCACCCAGACCCCGTCCACCCATGCATCAACCCACTCATTACATGTCCACCCACCCTTACCCCGTCCACCCACCCATTGAAACATCCAACCTTTTTCAAATTACAGTTTCATATATTGTTTTTCGAATTTTAGTCTGAACTGCCACTAACAACACCAAATGGGCTAACAACAACAACAACAACAACAACAACAACAAAGTTACTACCTTCAGAAATACCACCAACAATAACAACAACACAGTCTCTACCTGCACTACCACCACCACCAACAACAACAACAACATGGTCACTACCTCTACCACCATCAACAACAACACATTCATTACCTCCACCACCACCAACAACACCACCACCACTACCTCCAGCACTACCACGATCAACACTCCTACCACAACAACCACCACCACCACTACTACCCCCTGTCAACAATTTTATTTACAATCTTATATTTGTCTCTAAAACTCTACATCACGACCTTGTGTACACCATTACTCTCTGTACATGCACTTAGAGAGAGAGAGAGAGAGAGAGAGAGAGAGAGAGAGAGAGCAGGAGGTAGTGAGGTCTTCCCACGAGCAAGAGGCAAAAGTCCTGTCAGAGTCAGGAGGTCAGGGTGACACCTTATCCCTCCTCATACCTGTGGCTAGAGGTCAGATGGGCCCCAGTTCTAATTAGATCCAAAGCTTAATGGGCCCCAGTGATGTTTAGTGAATGAGAATGATCCCAGAGTTTGTTCAGGATAATTATACTATTATCATTACCACCCTTATCGTCTATGACTCTAATTGTTAAGTCATTAGTGTAATTCCTCACCTATTTACGCCCTTAAATATCATAGTTATTGAAGTGCAGTTATATTATAGCAGAGACATACATACATACATACATACATACATACATACATACAATCACAGCTAACTGGTGGTCAACACAACAGTTCAAGACACTACTGCTCCCCCCTCCCCTCCCCAGCCACCACCCCCGACCTCGTCCTCAGCGGTCCAAGTCAAGGTCCTGCTTCACCTCAACACTTCCAACTTGCTTTCCCATAACGTGACTCTTATCTCAGCGAAACACTCACACAACACAACTCACAGTACTCTCAAAAAACTTACTTACTACACTCAATGCTCACACAACATTTCATAACACCTACACAACTCATTACACTCACAACAGCTCACAACAACTCACAACAACACTCACAACACTCATGCTCAAATAAATCCCTCATATCCGCGTCTGGTTCACTGATTTTTCTATTTCTGAACGAGAGGCGAGCTAAGAATCGTTCCCCAATAATTATACAGTGTCCATAAGGCATCTGAACGTGAGGCGCCAGAGAGGTTATTTGTAGTAATGTGTGGGTTGCCGACTCTAATTGTAGTTTATTTCTCGAGATGTGACTGATTGTGCACCCCAGTTACAACCTTTACAGGATCCCGTCAGAACCGCTCTCAAACAGTGAAAATTTTAGTCCAAATTCGCCGCCGCGCCAGGGTTGAGGGGGGGGGGGGGGGAGGGTCACATACCTGGTTGTCTCAGGTTTGCATTTAGTGGTTATTAGTACTTATCTAAAGCCTGGCCAGGACCTGTGATTCTCTTCAAGCATCTATTAAAGAAGTTGTTTTACCTGGTCCAGACCCTTAAAGGTGGTGAACCGGAGACCCTGATGATTATAGGCACCCAGAGCTTATTTCATTTGGTGATTACGACCTAACTTAACCAACCTAAAGCTATCCTAATCTAATCTAACCAACCTAACCAACTTAACGTCAACCTAATCTAACCAAAAGCTAACCTTATCTAATCTAACTTAACCTATCCTTACCTAAACTAACCTAACCCAATCTGCCGAATTTAATCTACCCTCACCTAACCTATTGCTACGAGCCCTATCCTAACCTAAACTAAACTAACCTAAAGATAACTTACCCGAGCCTAACCTAACCTAACCTAATCTAACCTATCCTCTCATCCGGATAGCGTTAAGTGGTTATTAATTAGGTGAAGAAAGTTGGGATGCCTAATCTTCAGGTGTTACAATTAACCTTGAATTTTGCAGCTAATGTTATGGGATTCTCACGTGTTGCAGGACTGTTGGAGCAGGACTGTATTGTTTATTCACAGATAATACATAATTACTGTATCTAGAATACATACATACATACGCGGTTGCCCCTCGTGTACGAGGATAGCCGGCCCAAGGGCCACCGAGCCGTGAATTTGTTTAAGGTGTAGAAGCTGTTGCCAACACAACAACCGCACCTTAAGTTAACGAGTTGCATGACCCAGTGTCAAGGAATAGTCCGAGAAGACCGGACAACTCGCCAACCGCACTGGCTCACCATTACCCCGGAACACGATCAGCAAATCAATAATACGTCCAGGTTCCCAATTACTGTTAAGAAGACAGAGGCAAATGGCGAAAAGAAACTTACCCATAGTTTCACCCTGCTGACCATTACACTACATGTCGCCCAAAAAATTATGTGGCAGCGGTGGGATTCGAACCCACGCCTCCTGAGAGACTGGAGCCTAAATCCAGCGCCTTAGACCGCTCGGCCACGCTACCATACAAACATGTGCCCATAAGCACATACATACATACATACCAAAGAGGTCTGTACACACCGCTGAGGCAACACAGTATTTAGAGCTCAGTGGTGTTTAGTTACGAGAAAATAAGTTCAATAAAACAGACATCGTTAGGGTTACTAGTGGCTAAAATGTTGGTGATATTATACCAGGAATTTACCAGTGATACTAATACTACAACCATTACCACAACTACCACTGTTCACTACCACAACAACCACTGTTCACTACCACAACTACCGCTGTTCACTACCACAACTACCACTGTTCACTACCACAACAACCACTGTTCACTACCACAACTACCACTGTTCACTACCACAACTACTCCTGTTCGCTACCACAACTACCACTGTTCACTACCACAACAACCACTGTTCACTACCACAACTACTCCTGTTCGCTACCACAACTACCACTGTTCACTACCACAACTACCACTGTTCACTACCACAACAACCACTGTTCACTACCACAACTACTCCTGTTCACTACCACAACTACCACTGTTCACTACCACAGCTACCACTGTTCACTACCACAACTACCACTGTTCACTACCACAACTACCACTGTTCACTACCACAACACCAACACATCACCATCAACACCACCAACACATCACCATCAACAACACCAACACATCACCACCAACACCACCAACACATCACCATCAATAGCACCTCTGTTGACCTCTCCATCACTCCGTACCCACGACAACCATCACTAACTCTCCACCACACACCATCATCCTATGACCAAATGACCACAGCATCACTACCACCACACTACTACCACCACACCACTACCACAGTACCACTACCACCACACTACTACCACAACGCCACTACCACAACACCACTACCACACACCACTACTACAGTACCACTACCACCACACTACTACCACAGCTTCACTACCACCACACTACTACCACCACACCACTACTACAATACCAATACACTACACTACACTACTACCACAGTACCACTACCACCACACTACTACCACCACACCACTACCACAGTACCACTACCACCACACCACTACCACAGTACCACTACCACTACACTACTACCACAGTACCACCAAAACCACACTACTACCACAACGCCACTACCACAACACCACTACCACACACCACTACCACAGTACCACTACCACTACACTACTACCACAGTACCACTACCACCACACTACTACCACAACGCCACTACCACAACACCACTACCACACACCACTACCACAGTACCACTACCACCACACTACTACCACAACGCCACTACCACTACACTACTACCACAGCACCACTACCACCTCCATTAACACTAGACCGTTCGTAACTAAAACGAGAGTTCAGACAGAGATACATACACAAGCACGCACACACACACACACACACACACACACACAGAAGGTGTGAATTTGTTTAAGCTGTAGAAGGTGTCGCCAACACAACAACCACACCCTAAGTTAACGAGTTGCATGACCCAGTGTCAAGGAATAGTCCTAGAAGACCGGACAACTCGCCAACTCCACTGGCTAACCATTACCCCAGAGTACGATCAGCACATCGGTTAACATCCAGGTCCCCAATTACTGCTGGGTAGACAGAGGCAAATGGCGTAAAGAAACTTGCCCATAGCTTCACCCTTTCTCTTCGCCACAATGTTGCTTCACTCTCTCTCTCTTTTACAGTACTTTAACGGGCAGTGTTCGGTGGATTTGGCATCCTGAGTACCGCCGTGGGCTCGTAACACCTGTCTTGCCAGCGGTGCCCACCGTTTCTCTGTGGCTGTCGGTCACACAAGAATAACCCGTTATAGTACATCCTTCTTTCCTCACACAGTCAAACTGTGGAATGCTCTGCCTTCTTCTGTGTTTCCATACTCACACAATCTGTCTCACTTCAAAAAGCTGGTTTTCCGGCATCTTCGTGGTGTAGATTAATAGTATTTTTCTCTTCTATTTTTAATTTATTTCTACTCGTATTTTTTCGCCCCCCAGGCCCCGCTGTGGGGCGATGACCTGTGCCCGGGTTGGATAGTCCCCGAAAAAAAAAAAAGCCTGGGAACGATCCCTGGTCCACTCGCCTTCGAGGCGAACATGCACATACACACCTACACAAATACACACGCACATACACACACACCCTTACATATATACACACACACACACACACCATTACCTCTTTATCGTCATGAACAAAACTATCAACACAAACACCTGACACTCACACCACCTCACCTCGACCACATCATCCACACGAGGGTCGCTCTAAAACACCCAGTAATGTCTAACACACTTGCAGTAAGCACTCATCAAGTGCAAAAAAATAAATGGAGAAAATTCGCAAATTCTCCCAAGATTATGATTTATGTTTTTCGCTAAATTGACCAAAATTTCGGTTCAGTGAAATTCTGGTCTCATATTCTGGAAAGATTTTAACGTGTTAGCATTTCCCGCCCAAACTGTAGCATTAAGAACACAAATCACAAGATGATTTCGAATACTTGTGAGAAATAACTGGTAAAAATGGTGTTGAAATTGTGCTAACACTACTTTGGTCCGCTGGTGTGTCTTATCCCTGGGGTGAAGAGAAAAGAATATATTAATGTAAGATATTTGGGGCATCCGTAACCTGAAGTTCTTACCCAAAGTCTTTTATAAAGTTCGTAAGTTCAATTTCTAGTATTTTATGTCGTTTATTGTATTTATGGATGAACTGTAGTTATTAAAACACAACTTGAAACTGTTAGGATATTGAAGCAACTATAAATTATCTTAAACCTAACTTGACCAAACCAAACCTGACCTGACCTGACCTGACCTGACCTGACCTAACCTAACCTAACCTAACCTGACCAAACAAAACCTACCCTTAGTCGACCCATTTAAACAGACTAAGCTGGGGTAAGGAACAGGTAGATAAGCTGACATGTTGTGGTTGTTCCTATATCGCTACTAGTGATTATGTTTACATTATATATCGCTAAAATGTTAAGACTTCCCAATGACGATGAAGCGATACCTTTGAACACCTGTCACCTGTAACTTCATTTTTTTCATTACCTGTACAAGTCAAGGAATATCTTCATTAAAACAAATTAACCTATTCATTTCTCTCCTGAATTAAGGTTAAATAACTGCTAGTTTAACCTAATGCATTTTAACACCTAAACACCTCTCACCTGTTCTATTATTGACCTTAATTATATATACAGATCGTCAGCTGTTCCATTTAGTGGATATTTTTACGAGGCGCTTCGGTGTGTGTGTGTGTGTGGTCAAGTTTCTTTACGCCATTTGCCTCTGTCTACACAGCAGTAATTGGGGACCTGGATGTTAACGGATTTTCAGATCGTATTCCGGAGTTACGGTTAGCCAGTGCAGTTGGCGAGTTGTCCGGTCTTCTCGGACTAGTCCTTGACACTGGGTCATGCAACTCGTCAACTTAGGGTGTGGTTGTTGTATTGGCGACAGCTTCTACGGCCGGCCATCCTCGTTACACGAGGGGCAACCATTATTATTATTATATTATACACGTGTGTGCTTATGTATACACACACACACCCAAGCGGCGGAAGAAAGAAGCATTTAAATGGTTCCAAACCCGGTGGTGGATGGTGGGCGTCATGCTGGTGAAAACTGTACTGTATGACCCGGGGCACAACAACACGGCAGTAATGGCCGCCTGAAGTACTGCATGAGCGTAGTTCACTAACAGTAATTCGTGACAAGTATGACAAATGATAACTATAATAACTACGACAGAATTCCAACTAAGAAAAAAAATAATATTTACCCTGGAAAAGAAACCAAACTCGTGGAATTTTAAGTTTCCCATAAAAAACAAGGAAACATTACACTCTCCTCGATGCAGTTGTTTTCTCGACTCCCTCAGGTAATATTTACAAACCCTCACAAAATCCTCCGTAAATACAGCTCATAATTACGGTAGATTGTCTAAATGCTCACGAAAGACCAAATCAGGCACTTATACCTTCTATTAACTAACATGTATTAACTAGCATGGTGATTGAAGTAATAGCCATTGAGGGTGTAAGGTTGTATCTATATCATGGTCGACTTTAACCAACTGGACACAAAAGGGGTCTGGTTAATGTGAGTGTCGGCATTAACCTGCACACAGCACAGTCAGGATATAAATGCCGTGAGACAGCCTTAGTTGATGAAGCCACTTTCAGAATTCAATATTAATAAAAGCCTTGAAAATTCTGTCTAAGGGAAAAGGGTAATTTTAGACCAACTGACTAATAGTGCATTTCGGAGACGTGACGCAGAATACCATGAGAACTTAAACTTGTGGCCACTCCCCTGACACCGCACCTACAGTTAATACTCTTAGTGCTGAACCTGTAACCACTTCCCCAGTCCATTACCTGTAACCACTCCCACTGTGTTGATGACCCACCACACAGGTAGATGCAAGTATGTGTATGTTAGCGACCCACTACAACTCTGGCAGTGTGTGTGTGTGTGTGTGTTAACGATCCAGCAACACCACACAAGTAGGTAGAGGCGTTGACAGGTTACGCCAGGCAGAGCTTCACTTCAGCAGGAGAAAGTCTTAGATCTCCTCTATTCTGGTAGGGAGAGAACCACCTCCAGGCCACCAAAGAATTCCTGGTGAAAATCTCTCACTATTTACTAAGGTAATGGTTCCTGAGGCGGTGTTGAGGGAGGTGTGTGGACGGGGGGGGAGGGTGTAGTCTCCCCCCCCCCCCCACCATCAACACCACCGCTCCTTTATGATGTGAACGACAAATACTTAAAAAGTCTTCAATAAATCTCAACAACTTCACATCAACAAAACCCGAGATATAAAAAAAAAACGAAAATTATGACAATATGAACTTCGGCAGTGAAGCGTCGTGGAATTCAGGTTAAGTATAGCAAAGTTTTCCCTCGATGATGTGAACTGGGAGAGACGCTTGTTGTGGCTCGTGTGAATGACAAACTACTTGTGTTATTTTTTGTCTTATATAGATGGCGTGTGTTATTGTTATTACTTATGCTATTTATTCATTTATTTGTTCTTATAATATCTTTCTCATACACTAATAATAAGGTTCGATTCATTTTAGTCTTAAGGAAACTGTACCATTCTTGAGCAGTTCCCATCCTGGTCTCACTGCACGAATAATTATCTTAACTTTCTGCTATACAAGACGCTGTTCTATATTTGGGAGTCCAGAAGACAACTATTACAACCTGCAACTGTGTTCAGAGGATCATTATAACCACTCCCAAGATGAGCTGTGACCTTGGTGAGGGGTCAGGCAAACGTTAGGCGACAAAACACATTATGGATCCCTTGAAGAATCTCCACCCCGACTTATTTCACCTAAAGATTAACCACTCTAACGTAACCTAACCTAACCTTAACCCCATCCCTTCAAATAGTGTTAGGGTGATTAATCTTTAGGGGTAATAAGGTGGGGTGGAGATTCTTCAGGGGATCCCACACCTTCGTACACACTTCAAGTATTCCTCCTTCTGTCTTCCATGTACAGTCAGCCAAAGATGCACCGACCCCACCCTGGGTCTCGTACTGGCAATTTTACCTGGCAATACTTGGTAAAGGAAGGCAGTATGTAAAAGTGATTGTGATTGGTGGATCTTTTTTCGGCTGTAACACAGTCAGGAAAAATATTAAACAACCCAAAGGTAACATTTTTATAATAATAAACTATTCATTGTTATTTAAGGTCATGAGAAGTTTCCAAGTGTTCGTATATTTGCTTAAATAATGAAGAAAATTATATTAATGAATTGGCAACTCAATTACAACCACAGTTGCCACAAGATTCTCACATCAAATATTCTTCATTATTTAAGCAAATATACGAACACTTGGAAACTTCTCATGACCTTAAATAACAATGAATAGTTTATTATTATAAAAATGTTACCTTTGGGTTGTTTAATATTTTTCCTGACTGTGTTACAGCCGAAAAAAGATCCACCAATCACAATCACTTTTACATACAGCCTTCCTTTACCAAGTATTGCCAGGTAAAATTGCCAGTACGAGACCCAGGGTGGGGTCGGTGCATCTTTGGCTGACTGTACATGACCTCTAGTGTGAGTCCACCGGTTGTTACTGGTCAGCTTCAACGAGGTGGTAGTCATATGTGGTGGCAGGAAGACAGACCGACATTCCAGAAACATAAAGTCCCAGGCAGAGCACAACTCTGCTTTGGTCAAGTACAATACTCCGATAACTCATTCCCATCGAGATAAAAAATGTACTTAAGGTCCTTCAGTTTCTAAAATCTCTCAATGGTTCCTTTCCTAATGCAGAAATAGCTTATCGGATTCTGTTGACAGTTCCAGTCGCAGTGGCATCAGGGGAGCGAAACTTATATAAAAGTACTTAAGGATAACTATGTCTCTAGGGGTGGACTGGCTATGCTCTCCATCGATAAGGAACTGGCAGCAAGTTTGTGCTATAATGAACTGATAGATGAATTTACTAGAAAGAAAGCAAGGAAGTTTAATTTTCGTAAGTGGACTGTTTTAACTACTTCGCAAATGCTTTATGAGAAGTCAGTAGATTAAATTAGTGTTTAGTTATTATGTTACCAGGAAATTTTTCATTACTGTCTTTTGGCATTAGTCATGTTTATGTTAAAATCAGTATAAAATAATGTTTTATTTCCCGTGTATAGGCATGAAATAACATCACCAGTTCTTAAAGTGGATGCTTTTCTTGTGTATTTCCAAATCTCATTTTCAATATTTTCATAACTTCTACAACAGTTTTCACATACGGTCCAAGGGCCGCAGATCTTTCATTTTTTTATCCATATTTTGTGTAGCAATAATGTAAATTTACTACCTATATCCATTACTTTAATTTGGTAATAATTAAAATAAAAGAGGATTTTTCTTTAATTTCACGACTTGTAACGGGCCCCTAGGCACAGACCTGGTCCATTAAAATTCAACTCAAAACAAGATTCACGAAAACACACAAAACTTAATTATATCTGAAGCGTTGAACGAAAATACGATTCAGATATTTTCATGAACGCCAAAAGATAAAAAAAAATAAGTAATCCTGACCTTGTGGTTGAGAGTCATCACTTCTCCCAGCTATCTCGATGTGTATTGTCGACCTGTGGTAACTTTCACACGTTGTGCCACATAAATTTGGTGTATTTGTCATTCTTGTAATTCTAGTGGTGTCAAAAGGTGAATAAGGTGAGAATAACACTTACCCCAAGACGTCAGCTTTCTGGTGTCTGAGGAAGATTACTAGTCCCTTGTGTGACCTGAAGTTCCCCATCACCTGAAATAATAATAATAATAATAATAATAATAACATCCAATAGACATCTGAATTACTGAACATTATCTGCAATTCTAAACATGATAGTTCAGGTGGTGATGCTGCAACAAGCTCCAAGAAGCCAATAAGGACTGTAGACTATGTGATTGATCCTAACATTAACTACACAGGAAGTTACTTGTGAATAACCAAATCAAAACATCAAATATCACTTCTCCAGCTCTTCGGCGACGACTGTGTTCTCCGTCAGTAAGATAGTACAGCAAATAACATTATGATTGACTGTGAAGAACTTGACAATTTTCACATGGGTCAGATTTTAAGATTGTGGGCTGTAAAAATCTGCCAGAGACATTGTATGAAGAGCCAGATTTTCTCAACCATACCATTATTCTTCCTCCCTAATGAAGGTGTGAGAAACCTTATAACTGGCTTACTGAAACTACGTCATAATGATGGGGGTTAAATTGCTCTGAGACTCTACCGTAAGTAAATATTTCTCATCACCAGTTAATATCCGAAATCTTTTTAAGTCTAGGTCGTCTACCGTGTTACAAAGATGGCGGATAAATTACTGAGAGACTCCACCGTAACTACATGTCTCTTCTTATCAAAAAAAAATATCTTTATGGATGAGTCTGACTCCTGTTGTCTCAGTAGTGTTGGCAAACGCCTTTGTTGTTGTCTAACACAATATTGTACATATCTCAAAGGAATTAAGTCGATTTACAGTTAAACATCTAAGAACTAGTCTTTGTCTACGTGTAGCTGCATGGAAATGGACTCTATTTACAAATGAATCTTAAGTATTTTCATATTGTTTACAGAAGGCATTCTATTTACTGGGCACGTTTTAAAGAAATATTTTGGATATTGACTTAGTTTGCACTTACATACAGTACTTACATACAGCACTTACATACAGCACTTACATACAGTACATAAGGAAAAAAATGCACTTAAATATCTAAGTAATATACGTTGTTTACACATTATGTTTCTAAATCTCTGGGAATTACATTTCGTTTACAGTAATTTCTTTTGCAACTTAATTTTCATTACAAATTTATCTCCTGGACTTGGATTTTATATATATATATATATATATATATATATATATATATATATATATATATATATATATATATATATATATATATATATTTAATTAGCCCAAAAAGCACGCGGACTTCTACATATAATCAACAACATCACCCCGCCAGGACTCGAACCCACGATCTTATGTGTGTGACCGGGCAATTCCCTTGGAGGTTCACGGCGCCATAAGCTCGATCAACAGGCCTTGTGTGGAATATAACAAAGTCTAGAATTGCCTTTAGTGTCTTAGTGGTGTAAGAGGTAACGTTCCCCGGTCACACACATAAGATCGTGGGTTCGAGTCCTGGCGGGGTGAGGTTGTTGATTATATATATATATATATATATCTTGATAAAATCACACGGGAAAATGGAAACAACGGAGTACCTTAGCTTTCGTCTGGACTCTGGTAACACTTGAATACCTGGTGATTGAACTTTTGACGCATCGACCCTAAGACACTGACTACAACTTTGGGCATTAATCCCTGTTTACTTGTTTATTACTGACACATGCACTCCTATATGTACGACCACATCTATCACATAAATCCCTCCACACACACACACCATACATATTTTGATTACTTAAACATAAATCCCAAGGTAGTGTTAATTACTAAGTAGAAGTGATGGCAATACGCACAGACTGACAGCTCTTTCAATCATACAGGTATACCTTCATAAATCAACCACACACATCCACATACATGATACCCGATTATTCACTCCCTTTGAACGGCAAGGCTCCTCATAAATCACCGAACCCCATGTCAAATCGGGCTCTGTGATTAGCTTGGTTGCCGCACCTGGTCTTGCTTGCGACACTTCACCTGGTTTATTATGTACAGGTAAGGTAGAGCTCGTAAGGGAGGTCTGTTTGTTCACACGATGGTAACCTGTGTATCTATGTGATTCATTTTAAAGATAAGCATTTGAAGATCAGACACCCTAGCTTGTTTCACCTGAAAATTAATAACCTACAGGGGTGGGCAAAGTACGGCCCGTGGGCCACATTTGGCCCGCCAAATTATTTCTGTGGCCCGCCACTGCATTTGGCAATCAGAAAAAAAATTCTTATTAATTACAGAAAGGACAATTTTGGAAGTTGGGTGGACAGAGCAGCAATACACATTGCTTAGACCATGAAAAAACCCTTAAAACTTACCAGAACGTGGCATTAGGGGTCTGAAGAAGCCATCCTTCTACTACCTCCGACTACAGCTGTAAGTTTGTTGGAGAACGTCGTCTGCTGAGAAACTGGTGACGTCATTGCAAATGGCGGCCCTGTTTCTAGAGAAATTAACTTATCTCAACTATTATAGCAGGACTTTAAAGTTTTATTACAACTTATATATAGCGTATCACTCTACGAACGTGGCAGAGTGTATTTCTTGTGTTTACCCAGAACCGTCTTGTAAGATGTTGTACCTTCACCAGCACTGATTCCTCCAATATTTCCTCCATCAACTGTAGTTCCTCCAACATTTCCTCCACCAGCTCTAACTCCTCCAATATTTCCTCCATCAACTGTAGTTCCTCCAACATTTCCTCCACCAGCTCTAACTCCTCCAATATTTCCTCCACCAACTGTGACTCCGCCAACATTTCCTCCACCAGAACTGACTATATAAACACTCACAAATATGACTGTCCTATCAGCTGATGTCCTAATACTCGACGAACCCCATGACCATCACTCGCACGGGAGATATTTGCCCGAGAGCTGACAGTGCGTTCAGTGGTCCAGTTAGTCACGTACTGTAGCTTTAAAAGGACCCAACCAAATACAAACCTTTTTTCTTCCTCTCTCGTGTAATTCGCAGTCTGAACAGCTACTTAGAGTGTCATGACTCAGAGCAACACCTCACACGGCTAAGATTGACTCTCTCTCTCTCTCTCCCTCTCTCTCGATCATTAGTCCCGGTAGCGGAATAAATCACTAAATCTCGTCACTACCATCATTACTGCTTGCTACCACCACTACTACCATCATTACTGCTTGCTACCACCACTATCATTACTACTATTACTACTGCTTGCTACTAACACTACGACCACCATTACTGCTTGGTATTATACTACCACCACTACTACTACCATCATTACTTTTCTAACCTAACCTAACCTAACCTAACCTACCCTACCCTTCCCTTACATAACCTAACCTAAAGATAAGATTTGGGCCCCAATAGGATTGAGTTTTCTTGTGACTGGGAGCGCTTAATGCTGGGGGCCCCTTGAAATTAAAGTCCCTTACGAATGGGGGCCTTTAGATATTGGGGTCTGCTAAAATTGGCCAGTCCTCAATCCTAATAGGTCGGGTGATATTATATTAAGTTCGGATAGAGCCTAATAGACCTGGGACTTATTAAAACTGGGGCCTAATAGCCCAAGGACTTATTAGAACTGGGGCCTAATAGAACTGAGACCTTCTAGAAGTAGGACCTATTAGAACTGGGATATATTAGAACTGACACCTACTAGAACTGACACCTAATAGAACTGACACCTAATAGAACTGACACCTAATAGAACTGACACCTAATCTTACCAATCTCCACACTACATTAACTCTTTAAAATACAGTACAAGAAGATTCAACAAACGACTCTCACAGATAACGAGTATTGGCCAATCACCACGAACTGATTGGAGGGTTAGAGTAGCTTCCGGAATATCCCCCCCCCCCAAAAAAAAAAAAATAATTAAATCTCTCTCTCTCTCTCTCTCTCTCTCTCTCTCAGACCTGGAGCTGTGTGAATGTCAAAATTAGGGGGTACAGTCTCAGAGCAATTCCATCGCCATTTGCCCTCGTCATCTTTGCTTTATTTACTTGGGTGATTCTGGTCTAGCGTATTCTCAAAGTGATGAGTTTTCTTATGGGGAGGAGGTAGTGGTGAGGAGGCAGTGGTGAGGAGGTAGTGGTGAGGAGGTAGTGGTGAGGAGGAAAGAGGAAAGTGGAGGAAGGAGGGTTGAAGGATGAAGAGCAAGAGGAGGGAGGATAGTGATGAAAGGAGGGATAGACAAGAGAAGAAAAGAGGGGGAGGAATGTGAAGGAAGGAGGAGGGAGGAAGGATGAAGAGAAGGAAGGGGAGCGAGGAGGAAGAAAGTAAAGGAAGGAGGAGGAGGAGGAGGAGGGAGAAGGACAACAGGATGAAAGGGGGTCGTTGTAACCACTAACTTCAGTAAAGGTGTTACGTCAGCTTCAACACCTGTAGGACCACATCTTCTCATTAACCTGTACCTATTAATGAGACCTGCTGGAGGTGTCAAGCCAATTAACACCTGGACAATACCTGAAGACAGTCAACAGTGTGTCAAGCCAATTAACACCTTCTGAGGATGGAAAACTTCCTCCCAGAATCTCAATGTGGCTTTAGACAATCACGTGGCACCACTGACAGGATCTTTGTTGCCCGCCAGATACAGGAAAAGTGCAGAGAACAGCGTCGTGACCTGTACATGGCTTTCATCGACCTAACCACGGCCTTCGACTCGGTCAACAGGGAAGCCCTCTGGTGGACCCCCTGCCGTTTTGGCTGCCCACCAAAATTCATCGCCATTGTGAGGCAACTTCATGACGGCATGAACGGGAGTGTCCTGCACAATGGCACCCAGTCTGAGTTCTTTCCCATCCAAACGGGTGTTAAACAAGGTATGTGTACTGGCACCAACTCTCTTTTCCATTTTCTTGGCTGCCTTCCTTACTCGTGCCAGTGCCAATTTAGCCAGCGGGGTGGACATCGAGTACCGGGTGAAGGGTCTTTTCAACATAAGACGACTCCAGGCATCAACAAAGGTGTCGGCAGCTTCCATTACTGAACTCCATTATGCAGACGGCCTCACCCTTGTTGCTCACACTGAACGTGACCTAAAGGAGATGATTACTCTACATCGTAACGCTTGAAGGAGCACCACACGAGAAGGCGTCAATACTTTCGAGTGAACCCGACTGGAAACTGAGGCAGACAATCGCCAACGCCGGAAAGACGTTGCCACAGACCCATCCCGCACTAGATGTAGCCCTCCACATGTGCAACATCTGTGAACGACTCTGCCGGTCCCTTATCGGCCTCTTTAGTCACCTCAGATCTCACCAATGAAGGTGACATTCTTAATAACTCATATCATTATATCATAGCTGGATGATCGTCATGCTTGATTCTGAGTGACAACAAAGTGGTAGTAGTGTGTGTGTATTCAGTGGGTGTGTTCAGTGAGTGTGTTCAGTGAGTGCGTTCAGTGAGTGTGTTCAGTAAGTGTGTTCAGTGGGTGTGTTCAGTGGGTATGTTCAGTGGGTGTGTTCAGTTAATGTGTTCATTGGGAGTGTTCAGTGGATGTGTTCAGAGGGTGACTTTTGGAGGGTGTAAGCAGACGTTGTGTTCAGTGTGTATCTGTGTGTTCAGTGGGTGTGTTCAGTGGGTGTGTTCAGTGGGTGTGTACGTGTGTGTTCAGTGGGTGTGTTCAGTGGTGTGTTCAGTGGGTGTGTTCAGTGGGTGTGTTCAGTGGTGTGTTCAGTGGGTGTGTTCAGTGGGTGTGTTCAGTGGGTGTGTTCAACGGTGTTAACTTCAACCACAAACATGACACTTGCTAAATCCAACAGCCCTGAATTTTAACCTGATCTTTTAGCCTGACCTTTAGCCCTGATATTTAACCCCGATCTTTAACCTTGATCTTTAATCCTGATCTTTAACCTTGATCTTTAACCCCGATCTTTAACCTTGATCTTTAATCCTGATCTTTAACCTTGATCTTTAACCCTGACTTTTACCCCTGATAATTATCTCTGACCTTTAACCCTGACCTTTTACTATGGACAACTTACACACCCACGACAAAAAATTAATCTGTACCTCCATGGTCAAATTTCGGGTCACCTGAAGATTAGACGCCCAAGCGTATATCACCTGATAATTAAACTAGCCTAGCCTAGCCTTAGCCTAGCCTAACCTAGCCCTCAGGTAGCTTTAGGGTGTTTAGTCTTCAGGTAATCCCCGTCCTCTCGGTGATATTAACAGCTTCGAGCCCGTGACCAGAACAGTGATTACCTGGGGAAGGTGGGATGGTGATGGTGTGTGCGTGTGACCTTGTGACCTTGTGACCCTGGGACAAGTGTCTCTAATGCACCAGGAAACACAATCTGAAATGTTTGGCTCAGTGTGTGTGTGTGTGTGTGTGTGTGTGTGTGTGTGTGTGTCTCCATCTTTATAACTGTGAGCGGTCGTGCGTGATGGCGCTTGTGTCCATGAACAACTACGTTGGACTGGCCATGTTAGCTGCATGGACGTCAGTAGACTGCCAAAGCAGCTACTTTACAGTCACCTAACGAATAGTAAACGTAACGCCGGCGGGCAACTGAAAGGGTATAAGGATAGTCTTAAGACAAACCTGAAAAAGTGCCAAATCGACCCCCTCACCCGGGAGTCGATTACTCCACATCGCAACGCTTGGAGGAACAAAACACAAGAAGGTGTTAATACTTTCGAATTAGCCCGACTGCATACCGAGGCAGACAAGCGCCAACGCCGGAAAGACGCTGCCTTCACTCCTCCCGCACTAGATGTAGCCCTCCACATGTGCAACATCTGTGAACGACCCTGCTGGTCCCGTATCGGCCTCTCTAGTCACCTAAGAACTCACCAACGAAGGTGACATTCTAAATAGCTCATATAATTTTATCATAGCTGGATGATCGTCATACTCGGTTCCGAGCGACAGCAAAGTAGTACACGTATGTGGGTATACGTGTGTGAGTCACACCTTCAATCATGTACACACGTGTGTGAGTGAGCGCGTCTGTGTGTGTGTATACATCAGTTAATGTATAACCATCACTACTTAGAGCATATCAAATCCCTGTGTGTATCGTTCAATGTGCATGTGTACGTGTTTTTGTACATACATATATACATTACGCGTATGTATACGGGCGTATATCTATGTGTGTCTTTATCAATGTTCACATCTGCGAATTCATGTATACCTGAGGACTCGGCTGCTGGCGGCTGTTCATGAGGCTCTCCTTCACAACAGACGACCTGAGGTGAGTAAGGGGACTCGGTCTGACAATGTTTAACGCATCACAAATTCTCAACTCATTTCGCTGACTATTAATTCTGGTTTTCTCTCTCTTTATTTTTTACTGTGTTTAATTTGCCCAATTTCCTCCCAGCTAACCTAACCTAACCTAACCTAACCAGAGATCAATTCTCGGCTACTTCCATCTAACAAAATATTTCGGCTCTTACTCAAGTTAATCGTCATCCCACCATGGAAAATCCGTCACAGTGTAGGTCGCCGCAGGTGGAATCATCAGGTTAAAAACTAACCAGAAAAGTTATATAGAGACGGTAATATTGTTATCAATATGGTATTAATAAAAGGGATCCTGAACACGAGAGAAAGTGTAGGAATGAATGAATAACAATAACATGAAAGAAAGTGTATGAATAACAATAACACAGGAAAAAGTGTATGGATAATAGGAGAGAAAGTGTATGAATGAATGAATAACAATAACATAATCCCCTGAATATCTCCAGCAAGAGAAGAAAGGGATAAAAAATATGATGTTTACACAGAAATAAAGGTACAGTACAATTATGAGAACTGAATAAACAATATTGAATAAGGTGTTGATGAGGTCGAGTAATGAAGGAAATAAACCAAATACAAACCTCATTAAATTCAAAGACAAAAGTGAATAATAATAAAAAAAATAATCTAAATTATTGTTTAGACCAGGAAGTGGGTGAAGAAATATGACCTCTAAATTTTGTACGAGTAAGTCAGATGCCTCAGGGCTCGGGTAGGGTCAGCTGTGGTTGACCTTAGGTGTCGACGGCTGCCGGTGACGAGTTGACCTCGCCCCGTCACGTCACAGGAGGTCACCGGCAGTACGTGTGACCTCCGGCGGTGACAGAGCTTGACTATGTTTATGTGTTCTACGTGGGTCGTGTGGTGGGGCTTAAAATAGGTGTAAGGTAAACTAGGATCACCTGAAGATTAACCCCCAGCTTATCTCGCCTTAATATTAACCATCTTATGGCTAACCTGACCTGACCTGACCTGACCTGACCTGACCTAACCTAACCTAACCTAACCTAACATAACCTAACCCCTCAGTAAATTCTTCTACTGAATTCATCATAGTCATTATTAATACACATACACAAAAAATCACAACATACACAACTGAAAACACTTGCACACACACACACACACACACACACACACACACGAAAATGTGCACCGAGAAAATTCCTTCTTCTCTTTCGGCAATGTCTAGCATCATGTACCTAAGGAAACTGAACTTTTACTTATGATATTTTCTTTGTATCATCCTGCTATGTTTTCTACCATTAACTGTTAGTCTGACCAAACTTAAAACAAAAAGCTGCAATTACCAGAAGTAACACAATTATCTGTATTACCCACAAGTAGACGCCACATAATTGCCAAGTGTGGAGGGATTTGTTCAAAGTACTGTTCATAAAATAACTAAAATAACGACAATAAAGTACTTAAATGTGAGAAAAATAAAGACTAATGAAGGCAACAAAACGAGAACTTTTTTTTCAAACTTGGAGAGAGAAATAAATTTTAAATAACAAAGGTAATAAAATATCGCCTCCATTATCTCATATAACCTCCAAGAAAAACAAAAATAAAACAAAACATAAAACTAGAATTTTAAACCTAAACTAATATGCTTCAGTTTGTTGCAGCGACTATCAGTACTAAGTCTAGCCAAGGTAGAGTACAGGGGCGCCGGAGCCGAGGTAGTCTTACTCTGACAGGTCATCTGGTGGCCAGGAGCGACACATGATGCATCACCTGTTCCTCTCCTCAATTATCTCTCGGCTACAGGTAGGAAGATCAAGTAGCCATTCTTTGTTTGTGAAATACACACTAATAAACGAGGCTCCGAGGGCAGCTACGGACTAGTTCCAGACAGCTTAATGAAGACTTAACTGCGGGAGAGTTGATCACCTGAGGAGTTCTCGTCAGTATGATCTTGTCACATCTGGGATCAGTTCCACCTACTGAAAACAATTTATTCCCCATTCAGTGTACACAACTACCTACTTAATGTTCACAAATAAATGTAAAACCATTATCAAGGTACAGGTGTGTGCAGAGTGGACAGGTGTGTGCAGGGTGGACAGGTGTGTGCAGGGTGGACAGGTAGTGTTGCCAGGTAGGTTGTTTTGTCAGAGTGACTTGTTGTTGTGTTTCTCTTCTTCCCCTCCCCTCCCTCCATCCCCTCTCTCTATCACTCCATCCCTCCCAAATCTGCCCTTCTTTGCTCCCTCCCTCCAAGACATACCCTTCATCCTTGACCTGCACTCCCTCCTTCTTCCCTCCTTACCCCTCCCTCACCTTCATACGAGCGGAAGTTTCTTGAGGAGTAATTTCAGATAAGTGAGTAACCTGACAATACTTAAGCGGTGAGTGACGTGTGAGTAACAGCTAAGGGGGAGAGGTGGAAGCGGAGAGGTGGAGGCGGTGGAGGAGGAGAGGTAGAGGTGGAGGAGGAGAGGTAGAGATGGAGGAGGAGAGGTAGAGGTGGAGGAGAAGACTGTGTGTGTCGGGGGGGGGGGGGGTGTGGGAGGGGAGACAGACTGAGAGGGTGGGGGTGGACACAGTAGGTGGGAGGAGCACACATGGAGCGGGAGGAGGAAACAGTAGGTGGGAGGAGCACACATGGGGCGGGAGGAGGACACAGTGGGTGGGAGGAGCACACATGGAGCGGGAGGAGGACACAGTCGGTGGGAGGACATAGGGGGCGGAAGGAGGACACAGTGGGTGGGAGGACACAGGGGGCGGGAGGAGGACACAGTAGGTGGGAGGAGGACACAGTAGGTGGGAGACGCGCAGTAAAACTTGGTGGGAGGAGACCGTAGACCAGCAGACGTATAGATGAATTATGATGTGAACACGTTTAGGTGACGGCAGTGTACAGTGACAAACAGGAGGACAGATAGTGAATGGTGTGGTGTGGTGTGGTAGTGGGGAAGTGTGGTGTAGTGTGGTGGTTGAGGGTGGGGCGTGGGTATGGATGTGGAATTTTAAATTTTGCCACTGACAGCAGCTAGTTTATTGTGCATCCCATACTCATCCTGTGAGCGGTAGTACAAAAGGATTACAGAGTAGAGTTTACAAAGGGTCAGTATAACTAACCCCCGTGGTCAGGATATTATGGTACTGAATGTCACACAGTATTTCAAATAAATTCTTTGTTTAGTTCTGTACATGAAGGGTAACTTATTCACAACTGTATGAGTACAGGAGTGTGAGGCAGTATGTCTGGCCGCACACTTTGTTATTCACATTTGCGTGAGAAGTCTTCAAGCACAGTGTGTGTTTAGTTCTATACATGGGAACTGATATAGTTACTAAGTGCAAAAAAGTGGTTACAATTTTAATATGTCGGCTATCTTGTCTTTGCCATTAGAGATGAAGTGTTGTGCCATTTCACACACAGTGTGCTTGGACCTGTCCCTAAAAGTTTCTATCTTCACACAGTCGAGGACGTAGTGTTCAAGTGTGTGGCCATATGTCTGGCCACACACTTTACATTTAGTCTTGTTCACATCTGCTTGAGGAACATCCTGCCAGAGGTACTTATATCCTAACCTTAGTCTAGCGGTTACAACACCTTGTAATCTAGTGATCTTGTTACTTGCTCCACATACATGTTTCATTTGATACATATCATCATGGTAAACTATGATCGACTAGTGCCTGTTTGTACTTGTCTACTTACGTCAAATTTATCAATGAGTTCCTTCCTAATTACAGTTTTAAGGGTTCTTTTTGACAGACCCAGATTGTATTCAACAGTGTCTTTGTTAGACGCGAGTTTGGCGAGGGCATCAACACTGTCATGTTCTTTGAGGCCGAGTATAGTGTTGTACTGGTGGTGTATACATGCTGTGGTGTTGTGGTGTGGTAGAGTATAGTGCTGTACTGGTGGTGTATACATGCTGTGGTGTTGTGGTAGAGTATAGTGTTGTACTGGTGGTGTATACATGCTGTGGTGTTGTGGTAGAGTATAGTGTTGTACTGGTGGTATACATGCTGTGGTGTTGTGGTGTGGTAGAGTATAGTGTTGTACAAGTGGTGTACGTGCTGTGGTGTTGTGGTGTGGTAGAGTATAGTGTTGTACTGGTGGTGTACGTGCTGTGGTGTTGTGGTGTGGTAGAGTATAGTGTTGTACTGGTGGCGTACGTGCTGTGGTTGTGTAATAGTGACCACAGGACGCTACTGCCTGCGGTGTATGAGCCATAGCAGTTAAGTGTACATACTCCCCTTGTATGACTCCCGCCTACTAATTGCGCTAAGATTTCCTGGTAACCTGAAGCCTTGACCAGCGTTGGCATTCAGCTCAGGTCTTTACACCCTTCAGGCAACGCTTCCCCTAGGACGTACTGTATCTCTCAGTTCTCTCGTTTCTTTAGGCGTTTTCAGAGTACTAATCCGTCTGGGTATTGATCAGAGGAGCTCAGTTGCATCCAAACATTGATGAAAGGAGCTCAGTTGCATCTAAACATTGATGAAAGGAGCTCAGTTGCATCTAAACATTGATCAAAGGAGCTGAGTTGCAAGATGTTGGCTCTTTTACGTCGTTTAACCCAATGTATCAACAATAATCATGTAACACACTTAATTCATTAGGTTATTTTTTGGGAGGGCTGGACTCACGGCCATCACAGACACCTTGAAGGACCACTCGACGAGGACAGGTGAATGTAAACAAGAGCGATGCTATTGAGACACACCTGTACCTCCAGATGCCGTGTACAATTTAAAGACAAGAGACTGACATCAATGTTCTTTTAGTATCGTCAGCAACACAGTTAAGGACGAGGGCATCTGGCCAGGGTAGAAGAAGGCTGACGGAGGCCGGAGAGTGTATAACTGAGCCTGTCTGAAGACGCCTTGAAACTCCAGTCCTTCCTTCAGATCTTCCTCAACTACGAGTACACCACCGCAGAGAGAAATGTGTTCCTCGTGTTTACTTAATGACTGTCAGTAGATGTACGTGTACTGTATCACTCAGGGCACAGTCTGAGTAACGTAGTGCTGACTGGTAATGCCTTACTGAAGTAATACCCGAGAATTACTGTGTTTGTACTTCATACTTTAAATCTGTCCCATACACTTATTATTTCTCAATAAAATCCTTTAATCTGAATATTACTCGTTTATCTTAACATTATGCCTATTAAAAGTTCATTCGTAAGATAAATGTATTAAACGTGCATAAATCGATCTATAAATGACTAAAAATATTGACCTTGATGTTTGACCTAGAGGCGAGGAGGTCAAGGAGAGAGAAGAGACATGTACCTGACACCAAAACAACTGTTATATCAATGCCAAGGTCACACACACACACACACACACACACACACCTACCAGTAAACACTTATTCATGTAAACAGGCAGGCAGGTCAGAGCACCCACTTCCCTTATTTCTCAGTAGGTCAATGTTCCCAGGATCAAAAGAGGACGAAGACTCAGGTGTTTACATAAAGACTGGGGTGGTGTTACACGCTACAGGACCTGAAGAAATATCCGGCGGAGGTAGACCGAGTCATCTGTTCCAAGTTCTGCTGAATTATGACTGATGGCCTCTTTCTTCTACGGTCTTTTTTTATCTGTTTTCTCTTTTATTAAGGCCGTTCCGTCATGGGCGGCGCCGTGGGCACCCCCGCTCCCCCATGACAGGGTAATAGACTAATGACCGGTCCACTAGCCAGGAAAAAGCCGCTTTGACTACTACAAGTATAATTATTAAATTCCTCCTCCATCATCATGAAGTTATTTTACCTTGCTGTAAAAAAGGTTCGCTATGATCCCTACGTAATAATACACCACATCCATGTTGGCGAGGAATGTTGAGGAGGCAGCCACGGCTATAATGACGAGGTCCTGCCTGCCACACGCCGCTCACTAACAGAAATATGACCAACACAAGATTATATGTTTCTCAAAGTGTTGGCTGATAGTATTACCTCTACCAAGCAAAATGTGAATATGAGACAACTTCAGTTCAAAGATCCTTTGTTCTAAGTCGTATCAGTCCTTAACGTTCCAGACGTCGAGATAATAATGTATAGAGTTACTAAAGAGTTGTAGTCCACCTCACCTGGCCAGAGTTACCTGTGCAATCTTCAACACCTGTTACATCATTAAGCAGCTTCGGTAGAGCATCAAGTGAACAGCGAGACGAGGAAACAACTGCTGTAGATAATATCGGAACATGTGATACCGTGTGATTTTAATTTCTTTACTCTACTCCATGATATGATTTTCTTTAAGGTGCGTAAGTCAGCTCTACAAATGCTGGTCCTTACTGTATGTATATTATGCGTACCCCGAACATCTCCACTTACTGAGTGACTCGATAAGTCTTAGTGAGTGACTGACTAACCAGCTTCACATGTAGATTATTAAAAGCAGGCTTAATAGAGACGTACACAATATCAATAGCCAATACGATAGAGGTGTACAGTAGGCAACATAGACAAGTAACACACAATACACAGAAACACGATACCACAGCTTCAAACTATATTTGAAATTGACAAGTTCTATCAAAATATAGGATTCGTTTGCGCTAAAGGCATTGAAAGTTTGGAACAACCAGATGGAGGAAGTTATTACAGCTAAAACCATTAATACGTTTGAAACACACACACACACACACACACACACACACACACACTACAAGGGACTCTAATTAGTATTAGAGAACTTCAAAGCTAACAGATTCCATAATAGGATTGAAGAGTTCATATTAGAGGAACCCTGAAGACTCTTCACTGGACATCAACAAATAAATTTAGAGACTGAGAAAATTGTCTGTCTAGTGTGGAGTAATGTCGGTCCTGGAACACCCTCGGACACGTGCTGACAGCCTTGTTAGACAACGTTGTGGACAAACACACCTGGGTGGTTTATTTACCTTGTTATGTGAAGTTTTGTAGTAATTCGTCCACTCCAAACAACAGTGGGAGATGAGGAGGGCCAATAGACAGGTTTGTGCAGGTACCAACGAGGACACACAAACACGAAAACATCCAAACGCCTTCGTTAGTATCCTCAACATACACTGAACAAGTTCTCTCTATTGAAATTAATAATTACGAAGACGCTTGAATCTTTTCGTGTCTTTGATCACTAGTCGCTACCTGCACATTATATGAGTAATGACTACCCCCATGTTTTTTAGTGCTGGTGTACATATATATATATATATATATATATATATATATATGCTGATAACCACCAGGAAAGAAGAAAACACGAAGTTCCCAAGCGCTTTCGTGTTGGCAGGAGTGGTAGGATCAATTCTCTAAGAAGAAGGTGTATTTAAGACTTAGGAGCTCTGGCAAAAATAAAAACTCAGTAAATTAGATAAATTTAGTTATAAAGGTAAATGACAGCTGACAGAGACGACTTATACACACACTGGAAGAAAACAGAATAAGAGAGGAAGGCAACACGAGAGTGACGGTAGACCCAGGCTGGGGGGTAAGTATCTTGGGGGAGGAATGTTACTACACAAACACAGACCCATATTACGGTCACTAAGGTCTTACCACAGTAGTACACCATTTGTTGGATACAATTACTCGGTGTTAACTCATGTTTCTGTATCAGGGCGCTGTAGAACATATTTATAATAAGTGTTATATTACCGAACAGATCATACACAGATAATATATATTCCGCATTATCAGTGTAACATTCTCCGAAAGTTTAGTGAGACGAGAATGAAAATAAAGGCAAGAGGAACTTAACATTGCAACACACGCCCCTTCTCCACATGTACCGTCAGGAGCACCAACCTACCTGTCCATATTACACGTTATTTCTAGGAATTCATACACCGACTGTGACCACGGAAAAAAAAATATCTACGACATATTGAAGGCATTATTTTAAAAGAAGAAGAAGAAATCCAAAAACCCGAGTTGCATCAAGTATTACAATTGAAGAGTAAAAAAAAATGTTGAAAATTGTTGCATTCACGGTAATATTAGAGTGAGTACCGCAAGACCTGAGTGTCCTCTTCCTGTCACACACACACACACACACACAGTCAAACACACTCAAACACCCAACCCTAAAACACACGATCATATTTACACTCAAACATACGCTACCAAACACACTCAAACTCTGCCAAACACACTTAAACAAGCAATTCCAAAACTCACTCAACTACACTGTCCCAAACGCAAACAAACACTCCCAAAACAAATTCAAGCAAATGTTCGCAAATCACACGCAAACAGACAATCATCGCAACCCATTAAATAAGGCACTTCAAAAATACACTAAAAACTCTCAAGTAATCCCATAACACACCTTTCCAGTAAAACACACTCAAAACACACTCAAAACACACTCAAAACTTCCAAAATACACTCAAACACACCCTTCTATTAAAATGCACTCAATCACACCGAACCACACTCAAACACACCTATCCACTCTGTATTGCACTCAAAACACACTAAAACACACCCTTCCATTAAAACACACTCAAAACACACTCAAAACACACTCACAACACACTCTAAACACCCCAATAAGTCAATCCGGAAGGTGTATAACCAAAGGTAGACATATTTCTCAGGACAAGACAATACAGTGAGGGAAGTATGGCGTCTTAAACAAGTCCTAAATCACACTCAGCTGTAACGCATTTTTTTTTACCTTACTTCCTGTGGCCGGGAAAGACACACATACATACATACATACATACATACGCATAACGCACACGCACACACACACACACGCCTCGTTAGTCAAGTATATAATCACTCATAAAGTTAGTGAGTGAGAACAAGTGATTTCTACCGAGGAGGGAGGGGGAGAGAGGGGGAGGGAGGGGGGGGGAGGGAGAGGGGGGGGGAGGGAGAGGGGGGAGGGAGAGGGGGAGGGAGGGAGAAGGAAGGTGTGGGAAGGAAGGAGGAAGTTGTCGGATGAGTGAGTGAAGGAGGAAAGGAGATTGAGGGGAAAAAAGGAGTGAGGTAAGGGAGGAGAGGTTGGAGGAGAGCGACGTTTAGGAGCTGTGGTGGAAGACAAAGAACAAGAACAAGAAGAACAAGAAAAAAGAACGAGAAAACGAGCAAACAAAAACAAAGACAAGAAGGTGAATAATAACAGGAAGAACAAAAACAAGAAGAATAGAATAGGGGAATAACACAAATTAGGAGAGAAGAGGTCAGGGAGAGAGGGAGGTGGGGAGGGCAGGTAAGGAGAGGTCAGGGAGAGGGGGAGGTGGGGGAGGGCAGGTAAGGAGAGGTCAGGGAGAGAGGGAGGTGGGGGAGGGCAGGTAAGGAGAGGTCAGGGAGAGAGGGAGGTGGGGGAGGGCAGGTAAGGAGAGGTCAGGGAGAGAGGGAGGTGAGGGGGAACCTCATCCTGACTACCTTAAGACCGCTCGATCTGGCAAACACATCTTCTGTATTTACCTGTTGAGGAAAACGAAGGAGGGAAGGAGGGAGGGAGGGAGGGAGGGAGGAAGGGAGGTCTTCACGTCCTAGTTACCTCAAGCAAACACTCCGGCTGCATGTACCTGTGGCAGCAGAAGAGGGAGATAAAGAGAGGAGAGAAGATGTAGTGGCTTTTGAGAACTCGCAGGAGAAGGTGAGAGGGAAGGAGGGAGGGAAGGAGAGAGAGATGGTGGGAGGGAAGGAGGGAAGAAAGGGAGGGAGGGAGGAATGGGGGGGGAAGGAATTTAAGAGAAAGGAAGCGAGGGAGATAATAAATGAGAGAAGGAGGAAGAGACGCAGATAATGAATGAGGGAAAGAGGGATAAAAGTAATAATGGAGGGAAGGGAAGAGGGAAGTAATCATGGAGGGAGAGAAGGATAGAAGAATGGAGGGATAGTGGAACGGAGGTGAAGGAAGGAGGGAGGGATGGAGGTCTGGGCGTACTAGTTACCCCGACGAGGCTCCAACAAACACCGCTCCTGTATTTGTTCGCGTCTCATCCTTCTCAGGTGACAGGCGGCGGGGTTTATGCACCCAAGCACACCAGTATGCGCGCGCAGGTACCCACACACACATTTACACACACGTATCTGTGCATCCACACGCTCTGGTGTATTGCGTACTTCACATGGAGACAGGGGTAGGGGTAGGGAGGTGGGAGAGGAGGAGGAAGGAGGGAACAAGGTGGAAAAGGGAGGGGTACAAAGAGAGGGAGACTGAGAGAAAAAAAAAAGAGATCTCAGAGGTACAATGGGAGACAAAAATGAGACATAAATAGAGTTAAGTGTGTGTGTGTGTGTGTGTGTGTGTGTGTGTGTGTGTGTATAATAAATCACCTTACATAATTTGTTCCTATGTTTAGTTTGTTAGGTATCATTCTTCAGTACAATTTACTAAAAAGAAATTATTAGCTAAGAACAGTTCCCTATTTTTTTTCTATTTTCATTCATATATTAAAGAACAAAACGCACGTCGCCTATTTCAACACATGATATATTCTCCGTATACTCCGTAAGGATTCGTCCAGTAAAAAGTACAACCAAGACACTAACGTCAAGGAATCAACAGATAAGAGCGTCGAGCTGTGGGTGACGTTCTATGATGACGTCAAGAACTCGACTCGTCATAGTATTTGCTGACACCAACGTCGGGCGAGACGGTCAATCAAAGACACACTCTCTCTCTCTCTCTCTCTCTCTCTCTCTCTCTCTCTCTCTCTCTCTCTCTGTCGAACACAAGTGAGAGTCGACACAGAGCTGTCTACACTGTTACTAAGATGGTTGCTAAGGAAGTGACGTCACATGAGCTATAATGAAGCGTACCCATACTATGCACTGGTGAAGACTTCCGCCCCTTACATCACTTCCTCGTTACCACACACACACACACACACACACCTTTAACAAAGTCACCTGGCCACAATGATATAGTTTCACAAGATCCTCATATAGTCCACCTTCATTTATGTCACGAAACTACATTCATTCTGCTGTCGAAAATGCAAAACAGTTCATTTTCTGCGCACCAATCCTGACACTTCTCATTTCCGCTGCAGCAGGTAATCCCCAGCTTACCGCGACCACACTTGATCCTCCTCCTCCTCCTCCTCCTGTTCCGTGCAGTCATCACCTTAACGTAGCTTCAACCCTCCCTCCCTCCCTCCCCGGTTCTTCAATCACACATACGTCTCCAGAAACCGTAAAAATGACAACCTTTTGCCTTCTTTCTTATAAATACAAACTACATATTTGGTGATTGTTGCTTTCATTCTCCTGTTTCGTGTGCCTGTTAGTTTCACTGTCTACTCGTCCCATTAAACCTCTTGAGTACGGCCATTTAATACCATTGTACTCGAGGGAACGGGACATAATATTCAAAGAAGTCTAGCCGTCATACTTAGGGGATAAAGTTATTGTACTCATAGGGTTAGGTCATCGTCCTCGAGAGGTGTCCTTCTGTATCATTGAGTACTTATTTTGTTCTCGCATCTCACAAGAACTTACAAAAGGCGTGATGAATGACTCATAACATATAACATCATTATGAACAATACCAGATTAACTAAAAAAACGGTCAAATCAGAATCTAAATTAATACTTTCACCTGTTGACGCGTGTTATCCTCACCTGTCTGAACCTTACAAGCCTTAAAGGTTCCGAAACAAGAATACAAATAAAAATCATATATCAAGACAGGAAGAAGTGTGTGGCAAATGAAATTCAACACCAGCAAGTGCAGCGTACTAAATATTGGAAGAACAAATACTGTCAATGTATACAGCCTTAACAACATCAACCTAGAGAAGTCGACTTGTGAAAGAGACCTAGGGGTACTTGTAAGCCTGGACCTACGGCCTAGAAAACAGTGCGTTAATGTTCGAAATAAGGCAAACAGAGTATTGGGTTTTATATCTAGAAGTGTAAGTAATAAGAGTGCAGAGGTCTTGTTGCAACTATATCTTGCGCTAGTCAGGCCGCACCTCGATTATGCGGTTCAGTTCTGGTGCCCTTATTATAGAATGGATATCAATTCACTAGAGTCGGTGCAGCGTAGAATGACGAAAATGATTCCGGGACTTAGAAACCTTCCATATCAGGATAGGTTAAAGAAACTAAACTTGCATTCCCTAGAAAGACGAAGAGTGCTGGGAGATATGATAGAAGTATTCAAGTGGGTGAAAGGAATCAATAAAGGGGATATTGATAAAGTTCTTATAATATTCGAGCAGGATAGGACTCGAAGCAACGGATTTAAGTTGGATAAGTTTAGGTTTAGGAGGGAGATAGGAAGGAACTGGTTCACAAATAGGGTGGTGGACGAGTGGAACAAGCTTAGCAACTTTGTAGTAAGTGCTGGAACGCTGGAAAGTTTTAAAAGGAGGCTGGAAAGATTCATGGATGATAAGAGAGTGGTAGTAACTCACGACAGGAACTGCCATACACAAACCAACCGGCCTATTGCAGACTCCTTATTTTTTTATGTTCTTATGTTGAGAGAGAGAGAGAGAGAGAGAGAGAGAGAGAGAGAGAGAGAGAGAGAGAGAGAGAGATGATTGGTCCTCCAGCTCACACCTCAAGAGTCAAGACGCAACAAACGAAAATTCTGAAGAAAAAAAAAGGAGACGATTGGGAAGCTCAGTGGAACCCCAAGATAAGACCAGGAAAGTCACCTGTCTGTCGGCGAGGAGGAGGAAGGGAGGAAGAGGAGGTGAGAGGAGGAGGAGTGACCGGTCTGGATTTAAGCTTGCAGGACTGAGCTGACGGAGATGCACTGTTATCCCTCGGGGTCAAGATTCGAACCCAGGTACGTGAATTACTGTGTTCGTTACTATGATAAGTCTCAAATGACAGACCTTTATGCTGGTGGTTGCGTGTGGCTGACTACCTTCAGGTGTGTCTGTGTGTGTGCGCGCGATTTGTGTATGAAAGTGTAACGTAAATGTATGTATTTGAATAAAAGTGGAAGTGGACACCGTACGGACGCCTGCCGTTAGGGACAGTGTGGATACATTATACTAGGTCTTCGTTATGTGAGGAGCTTGACCGGCACTGCACTCAAGCTCCTTCACTTCCCCAAATTGTTAAGTTAGGTGACCATTTATAGTTGGGCAGAATGGTAGTGCCATGGAATCGAACCAGCGACTCTTAGGACAGAGGCCGAGTGATTTATCCATTAAGCCAACGAATCCTTATTGTTTAAATGTGTGTGTGTGTGTGTGTGTGTGTGTTCCAGGCATACGGACGAAGCCAAACCTCCGGCTTCGAAGCCGAAGCCATTGAAATGTCACGAACACGAAACCAGACATTAAAGAAGTCATGAAGCCGAAGCTGAAGCTTTTCAAGGTTTCCTAAAATCTTAATGCCATTCTTTATTGTATATTGTATTACCTTATGTTGATGGGGTAAGTTTTGACTCTCCCTATAGGCTGGAAGAGGTTACTAATAGCAACAATTTATCTTACTAAATTTAATTTAGCCATAATAATAATAATAATAATAATAATAATAATAATAATAATAATTAACAGTTTATTGAAAAAGTTCAGAAGCCCGAAGGCTGAAAATATACGCTGGACAGAAATGACTCATTACATACAAGAACATGGGGTGGGAAAACGTTCATTATTAAATGGAGAAGGAACATGAATTGAACATACAAATTATTATAGTTTACAGTTGATGGCAGGGGTTAGTCTCCTGCCCTTCTGTGTGAGGTCACGTTGGCCACGTGGTGCAGTAACTCGTCCACAGGTGTTAACAGAAGGGCCTAAGGACCTCACGTGGTGCTGCAGTAACTCGTCCACAGGTGTTAACAGAAGGGCCTAAGGACCTCACGTGGTGCAGTAACTCGTCCACAGGTGTTAACAGAAGGGCCTAAGGACCTCACGTGGTGCTGCAGTAACTCGTCCACAGGTGTTAACAGAAGGGCCTAAGGACCTCACGTGGTGCTGCAGTAACTCTTTCACAGGTGTTAACAGAAGGGCCTAAGGACCTCACGTGGTGCTGCAGTAACTCGTCCACAGGTGTTAACAGAAGGGCCTAAGGACCTCACGTGGTGCTGCAGTAACTCGTCCACAGGTGTTAACAGAAGGGCCTAAGGACCTCACGTGGTGCTGCAGTAACTCGTCCACAGGTGTTAACAGAAGGGCCTAAGGACCTCACGTGGTGCTGCAGTAACTCGTCCACAGGTGTTAACAGAAGGGCCTAGGGACCTCACGTGGTGCTGCAGTAACTCGTCCACAGGTGTTAACAGAAGGGCCTAAGGACCTCACGTGGTGCTGCAGTAACTCGTCCACAGGTGTTAACAGAAGGGCCTAAGGACCTCACGTGGTGCTGCAGTAACTCTTTCACATGTGTTATCATGGGAGGCTTCACATGACGTCGTAGCAACTCGGTCATTACGTCGCAGTGTAGCGAAGACAGTGTGTGGTGTGGTGTGGTGTGGTGTGGTGTGGTATGGTGTGGTGTGGTGTGGTATGGTATGGTATGGTGTGGTATGGTGTGGTATGGTATGGTGTGGTGGGGTGTGGTGGGGTGTGGTGTGGTATGGTGTGGTGTGGTATGGTGTGGTGTGGTGTGGTATGGTGTGGTGTGGTGTGGTATGGTGTGGTATGGTATGGTGTGGTGTGGTATGGTGTGGTGTGGTATGGTATGGTGTGGTGTGCAAGTGTGATAATACCTCACTCTGCCAAAGTGATGTTGTGGTACCTCATAGTCAGGTGTACAGTCGACCCCCGGTTGTTCCCAGACTCCACAGGTCAGGATATGGTGGTAGGCTCCCAGGGGCGGTAGGACCTTACTGGTGGGTGTGAACTTGGTCATGCCTGTTAGCTGCTACTGTTTAGTGTTGATTTCACTGGCCTAAACACTGTTAATCACTGTTCAACACAGATTCCAATTATTTCCAGAACGAAATTGTCACCTTTGGCAGGATTTTGCTGATATCCAGGTGAGGAGGAGGGGTTGAGGGTATGGGCCAACAGGTTAGCCCAGGCGGTTCCCAGAGCAGCACCGAATAGGTCTCGACCCTCCGGTGGTCAGGTCACAAGTGTGTGTGTGTGTGTGTGTGTGTGTGTGTGTGTGTGTGTATTCTAATGGCTTCCTCACACAATCGAGGTTCGAACGGCGAAAGACTAAATTCCCCCCAAAATTTGTCATCATCAAAATCTGCTGGAAACTGAACCAGACTTGAACATTGTCACTGAATAACTCACCACAAGGACCACGTGGCGCCCACTCATAAATCTATGTGATATACTTGTTATTTTTTACCTGTCTTTTACCTCTTTCTTATAATTAAAATAATCCCAAGAATATCTCACAGGTAAGTTTTCGTAGTCCCTTCCGGTGTGAGATGAAACAGCACACTGATATGGGTAATTAGCACACCTTAGGACGTGGGCGAGTGTGAGACGGAGGTAGGGGTGTGGAGGGGTGTGACTGTGTTGGAGTGTGATGGTATAGGTATGTGTGAGGATGTGAAGGTGTGACTGAGTGTAGGCATGTGCTGATGTAGGTAGATGGTGGTGTAGGGGTGAGGAAGCAGGAAAGATTAGACGAAGCTAAGACAAATAATCAGAATAAAATCAAATTCAGGCAATAAACAATGTATGGAAACAAGTGAAATAGTGTTCAGGAAAGAGTTTAGGAATAAGCAAGATGAAGAATTATTATTAACATTACCTGTACTATCACCTTTATATAAGTATATGTGGAGGATATTTCTCAAGACGTCACTAATAGAATACGAGGGATGAGGAGGAGAGCTTGAGATACGGAGAAACAGCTGATAAAGTGAGAAATAGTAACAGAGAGAGAGAGAGAGAGAGAAAGAAGACGAAGAGAAGAAAAAGCTGATAAAGAGAGTGACAGAGAGATGGTGAAGGGGAGAGAAAGTAAAATGGTGTGTGGTGATGTGAGATAACCAGAAGTCAGGGAAAGAACACGTCCAGGTGTGTGTGTGTAGCAGATTCACCAATTTGATAGGATTGTGAGATGAACTGCATGATGGAGCGAAAATTATTAGGGAGACAGATAAATACACAAACTGGTGGAGACACGCACACACGCACACACGCACACACACACACGCACACACACACACACACACACGGAAACTTCTTCACCGTAACTAGCTATTAACAAGCAGCATGCGTGTCTCTCTCAGCAGCGGATGTGCTTCCCAGAGTCCGCCTTGCTGATACTACGAATTTACCTTCCTGCTGACCACAATATTCGGCTGGTTGACGCACCACACACCTCCACTACCCACCCCCTTCACCCACTCCTCCACCCACCTCTCCACCAACCCCACCACCCCTCCACCCACGCCTCCACCCACCTCTCCACCAACCCCACCACCCCCATCCCTCCACCCACTTCTCCACCTTCACAGTTGCTTCTCTTAAGTTTCCGGTGTTTTAGTTAAACTCGCTCTCGTTCTAAAATACAGTTCGTAATGACGGAGGCGCCAGACCACAAGATTGTTACTAATGTACGATTTTTTTTCCTTCTCTCTGTAAATATGAGTTTATGAGGCAGCGAGTCACTACACATCATCTGTGAAGCCTACGTGAGTATTTGAGCCCTCATAAAAAAAATCATGATATAGTCAGACTGTACCCAACCCCAAAAAATACAAATAAAATGTGAGAATGAAGGAACGAAGATAAATAACTCACACTTAAGACTCGCTACTCCTTCGGCAGGTAGGTACTGTAATGGGTCTTCATATATTAATAATTCGTGTGGCGTGAGGTGGTTAACGCTGCTACTGAAGGGCCAGTATCGTGAGCTGCGGGGAAAAGGTGTAAGACTCACCAGAACCACAGCACAAATGATCTCTCCTTTCCTCAGACCTAACCTAACCTAACCTAACCTAACCTAACTTTATGCGAGCGTTATTTAAAAGGTATGACGTTATATCCAGTACCTTCTCATAGATAAAATTATAACTTTTCTAAGACTTTTTTTATCCTGGTGACAAACACAAAACCAGAGCAGTCCTGGGATGAGCAGAGAGGACAGAGGGTGTAGAGTGAAAAGTAGGGGTGAAAGGGTGGATGAGGGTGGGGGAATGGAGGCGACAGGGTGGATGAGGGTGGGGGAGTGGAGGCGACAGGGTGGATGAGGGTGGGGGAGTGGAGGCGACAGGGTGGATGAGGGTATGAGAGTGGAGGCGACAGGATGGATGAGTGGATGAAGGGTGATAATGGTACGGCTATGACTCAGGTCTTCACTAAAGTATACATGACGAGTCTCCCTGAATGAGCAGTAAAATATTGCCGAAATTTATTCTCGATTCTCAACCATTTTACCGCTGACTTTTGGACGCTGAGATCTGGCCAGGGCGGCACTAAGGGGAGGGGAGGAAGGAAGGGAGAGAGAGGGAGGGAGAGAAAGGGAGGAAGAGAGAGGGAGGGAGAGGGAGGAAGGGCTGGAGGGAGGGAGGGAGGGAGGGAGGGAGAGAGAGAAAGGGGAGAAGGGAGAGAGAAGGAGAGAGGTAATGGAGGGCGAGGGGGGAGGAGAAGAAAGGGAGAAGTAGGGAAGTGCAAAGGGATAGGGAAGGAGGAAGAGAGGGGAAAGTAGAGAGGGAGGGAGGGGAGAGGTGAGGGAGAAGGAGGGAGGATGGGAGGGGAGGGAAGAAAGGGGAAGGGAAAGGGAGGAAAGCGTCTGAAGTATGTTATATAGTCCAACTCTATGTCCAGTTAGGGGTAAGAGGCCACTGTAGACACTTATAAACCAACTGTATATACTGTAGAGGTAAGAGAAGACTGGAATCGCTATCGTGGGGAGGTCATGACTATCACCCAGCTGTTGTGATGTCATCCTTCAGGAATTTGTATGTGGTGTTTAATGTGTGAAAACTATACATCTGTAAACACAGTGTTCTCTCTCTCTCTCTCTCTCTCTCTCCGTGTGATTCATGAGGGATCCATTTTTTCCAATATATTAGACTAATTCTTAACAACTGTGGTCAACCCCCCAACACTCCGACACTTTATTATGTACAAGATGCTGTTTATGCCTCAAATTATATATATTATTCAAAAAATTTTAGCTGTGATAATTTGCATGCAAGACTTAAGTTTAGCGTCGAGGAAAAATTAAATTGCCCTCGACATAACTGCTCAATAAATATCTCTTCCAAGTCATTATAAAAATGCCCTTCAGTCGCCCTGTCAGCAATTATTGACCTTAATTTGATCTATAATATCGCGTCCGTGCAATCTGATTGAAATAGCTGGGGCGTAAACTGCTATAGAGGCGGGATTACCCTCAATGCATCTTGGCGCCATCACTCGCCTCTACTCCGGGCCTCAGTAACGCCCTATATTATAAACCATTAAAAGTGCACCAAATAACACGGCAATAAATGTAATGGTGAGGTTATTATAGTGTGGAGGTGCACAAAGAGCCGGTGTGGTGTTGGGGGCGGCGGGTCCCGGCTAGTTAACCTGTCCGAGGCCAGATGGATCACCTGGGTAATGGTGGTTACCTGTGCCCCGCCCCACTACTGCTCCTGCCTGCTCCCGACGCCTCTACCGACATCCAACTACGTTTTTGCAAGCTTCCTACTACTGCCGACTGTGAAATGCAGGGCGGAGCGTAGTACCTGGCGGAAAAAGGCAGACGAAGATGTGGTTGTCTTTTAGGATTTACCGACAGAAACCTTCCTTTTCTTATGATTTGTGGAGATTTTAGTCTTATTGGGGGATTTGTGAAGTAAATCCCGAGGATGTAGAGGAGTCCGTATGAGGCATCAGGGAAGAAGGCCGCTTGGAAGTACTGACCTACCACCCCAGGACAACGACGCCTCACCTCGTCTGTTGGACTACACGAACTTCAAGAAATCCGACCTCAGTATCTGACCAGTCGTGGAGGTGAGCACTGACACCTGGATTACTCCCTCCCTGCACCACCACACCTACCTCTACACCACCACACCCTCCCCTACACCACCCTCAGCCCACCCTACCTGCTCACTTTATCAGCCCACCCTACCTGCTCACTTTATCAGCCCACCCTACCTGCTCACTTTATCAGCCAAAATAAGCGGATCTGTGGTTGGGGTTGTAGTTAAGCGCCTTGGAATGAGAGGGTCAGGACACGTCAGTTCAGGTAAGGTAAGGTAAGGTAAGGTAAGGTAATGTTACGTTAGGTAAGGTTAGGAAAGGTAAGGTAAGGTAAGGTAAGGTAAGGTAATGTTACGTTAGGTAAGGTTAGGAAAGGTAAGGTAAGGTAAGGTAAGGTAAGGTAAGGTTAGTTCGTCTACCTTGATGAACGTATCAAACAAGTGTCACGGAGATTTAGTAGCAGGAATAAATAAATAAATAAATATATATATATATATATATATATATATATATATATATATATATATATATATATATATATATATAATATATCTTGATAAAATCACACGGGAGAATGGAAACAACGGAGTACCTTAGCTTTCGTCTTTATTCAAGACATCTTCAGAGGCAACTGGATTACATGGACAGAGAGAGGCTTAAATATACAGGGTGACCTAAAAACATGAGGTCAGGTCAAAATGATGACATCCACTAATCCCCACACCAACACACACGTAGAGGAGCTTAAGAGAAGGGTGGTGACGTGACTAGTCAAGTCAGGTCAGAAAAAAGGGGACCCACAAAATAACTATCATACATCTAGATCAAAGGTTTTTAAAGCATTTTTAACCTTGGGCCACTGACAAATAAATTTATGTAACATATTATCAGTTTTGAACTGACCATCACTAAGGTTTATTGATTTTAATTCCTTAATCAAACTAGCTTCAACAAGAAGTCTTTCTGTGACACAAGATGATTTGAAAACTTCTAAGCTTTTTTTTGGGGGGGGGGGGGGGGAGGGGAGGGGAGGGGAGGGGAGGGGGGCAAAGTTTCCTGGAATTAAGATTACTAACAAAACAGATTAATGTACTGCGAACCCTCAGCTGATTTATAAGCAGAAACCTAAAACATGAACAGAGATTCGAATCAGTGTAAACGGGGATTCGAACCCACCACACCCAAATCTCCATCATCGCCACCAAACTCAATATATATAAACAAACTACTACTTATTCCCTCCTCATCGTGTGTGTGAAATTTGTCACTCAGGAAGACCAAATTATTTGTTAGATTTTCAGGTGAGTTTAAAAAATGAGCGAATATTTCAGAGGGGGACGACACTTGGCTGTTATTATAATCAATTTATCGCGCTGTAGCTCACGGCCCGTTGCCACTACCAGCAGGGAGGTGTAGTAACTCAGGTCCTCGGTACCTACTGGCCATTATCTCACACCTACCTCTCACCTGGTGTCTCCTACCTCATCCACACCTCACGTCTTGTCTCCCTCGCCCATCACTCACTCACTTATTACCTCATGCACTCACTACTCACTCTCTTATCCCCTCACGCACTTACTCATTCACTCAAACCTTCACGTCTCGCCGCTCTCTCTCTCTCTCTCAGTTGCTTACGTTCTAAATACCTTACCACCTCGCCACACCGTGTCCTAGTGGGCCCTTTCACATGCACCCCTCCGTCACACCGTGTCCTATTGGGCCCCTTCACATGCACCACCTCGCCACACCGTGTCCTAGTGGGCCCTTTCACATGCACCACCCAGCCACACCGTGTTCTAGTGGGCCCTTTCACATGCACCCCTCCGCCACACCGTGTTCTAGTGGGCCCTTTCACATGCACCCCTCCGCCACACCGTGTTCTAGTGGGCCCCTTCACATGCACCACCTCGCCACACCGTGTCCTAGTGGGCCCTTTCACATGCACCACTCTGCCACCTCTCAGCTTCGTGTCATGTGTTGGCCCCCTACCACACCACACCTACAGCATCATCACCACCACACCATCACCACCACCACACCACACCACACCCCACCATCATCACCAACACCACCACCACCACAGCATCATCAACACCACCACATCACACCATCACCACCAAAGCATCACCACACCGCAGCATCACCACCACCACCACAGATGTCGTAACTACTTCACTCCTGAGCAGTTGCTTCAAGTATAAAAGGGATTCATTCGTCCTATCTTGGAGTACTGCTCTCATATCTGGGGTGGCTCTTCTTTTGTCCAACTGTTAGATTGAGTTGAATCAAAGGCATTTCGTCTTATTAACTCTCCTCCTTTAGTCGACAATCTCTCTCCCCTTTCTCTTCGCCACAATGTTGCTTCACTCTCTCTCTCTTTTACAGGTACTTTAACGGGCAATGTTCGGTGGATTTGGCATCCTGAGTAACGCTGGCAAGGCCGTGGGCTCGTAACACACGTCTTGCCAGCGGTGCCCACCGTTTCTGTGTGGCTGCCGGCCACACTAGAATAACCCGTTATAGTACATCCTTCTTTCCTCACACAGCCAAGCTGTGGAATGCCCTGCCTTTTCTGTTCCCATACTCTTACAATCTGTCTCGCTACAAAAAGCTGGTTTTCCGGCATCTTTGTGGCGTAGATGAACATGGTCTTTTTCTCTTCTATTTTTAATATCTTTTTACTCTTATTTTTTCGCCCCCCAGGCCCCGTTGTGGGTCGATGACCTGTGCCCGGGTGGGCGATTCCCCGTGAAAAAAGAAAAAAGAAAAAAAAAGCTGAAACATGAACACAATCTACTGAAACATGACAACACACAACACACAGCACCTCCTGCCCTAATCTTGGGTACAGTACAGCAGTTTGGGCGCGTCAGATGGTGTCAAGTCAACCTTCAAGATCAGAGAGAATCACCTGTCATGTTACCTACGTGTGACACATTTGCCTCAGCAGATAACACCTGCTCAGACTAATTTATAGCCCCTTCCTCCTCCTGCTTGCCCCCCCCCCCCTCCCCGCACATCATTAACACAGGTGTGACGAAGGCCAGGACTAGATCTACCTGCGTGCCTTCACTTCTAAATGACGCTGCCACTAATACCTCTACACCACGGCCACAACCCTTCTACAGCATCACACACCTGTCTTGATGTTCCATAGCAGGTATACAGCATCACACACCTGTCTTGATATCCCTTAGTAGATATACAACATCACACACCTGTCTTGATATTCCCTAACATGTATACAGCATCACACACCTGTCTTGATGTTCCATAGCAGTTATACAACATCACACACCTGTCTTGATATTCCCTAACAGGTATACAGCATCACACACCTGTCTTGATGTTCGCTAGCAGTTATACAACATCACACACCTGTCTTGATGTTCCCTAGCAGGTATACAACATCACACACCTGTCTTGATGTTCCCGAGCAGGTATATAACATCTTGGTATTTGGATCAACATGGAGGATGGTTTACATGCAAGGGCGTGTTGGTACTGGAGCGTCGTGGTGAGTGGTTTTACTATTTAGATCACGTAGTTACCTGATAGATTTAGTGCTATTATGTGTCTATACGATGGGTGTGTGTGTGTGTGTGTGTGTGCGTGTGTGTGTGTGTGTGTGTGTGTGGCCTCGTCTCCTTCAGGTATAGTCCTCGTCTCCTTCAGGTATAGTCCTCGTCTCCTTCAGGTATAGTCCCCATCTCCTTCAGGTATAGTCCTCGCTCCTCCACCATCTTTACTCCTCTTCTCTCTCTCCCCGTCACTACTTTCGCTTTGGTTCGTTAAATACCCCGCAACACCTCCACCATGCTGGGCTACACCGCTCACACGCCCCCTACCTGCCACTCCACCACCTTCCCGACGCCGCAATCCGCAGGGAAGCCGCAATTTTGTCGCTTTATCTGAAATGAAATCTGAGCGTTGCGGCAGCGATATATTGGGGATGATTGTTTCTAGCTGTGGCGCCCCGGCAGTGTTCCGCGGGGGGTTCGAACCTGCTCCCGGGGTGGCCCTACTGGGGATCTACTGACGAAGGCCCCAAAGAACCTGCCCCCCTAATCACCTCGTCAGGATGAAGGACCCGCGGGATCAATCATTCTTTTGCTCCTTTTGCTGGCTACACCAACGCCTAAAAGGAGTAAATATTAAATTTTGTTTTTATTGAGAACTTCAGGGTGACGAGATGAAGATTTTGGCAGGAAATTGTTTACGTTCTGAGGCGTTACCAGGACCTTAAAAACTTTCCAGGACCACAGGCTCCTCAAGGACTAGAAGGTTTACCAAGACCATAAGCTGTACCAGAACTATAAGATTTCCCAGGGCCAGAAGTTTTTCCAGAACCGAAAGTTTTTCCAAGACCAAAAGCTTTTCCAGGAACAGATACCTATACAACTTTCACTCTTATTAAGATTTAACTGTTGGAAGTTCTCTTATTCAGCAACATTAAATCTAACATTTCATACTGGTAACACACTCCCAATGTCCGAAACGAGGACACACATTTCTAACTATTAATTCGCATATTTTGAAAACTATAGCATACGATTCTCAAAGTATTAAAATTACAGCCCCATGGTAGCAAACACAAGCCCATCCTTAGCAGTGACGATCTCTGTTCTTTTAAAACATACTTGTTCGTAGTGATCCTATAGGTTATATCACAAACACAATAGTTAATGTTCTACATCAACAACAGAACATAATTCACCAACATCCGAGGGTAAATACATTCATTTTGTTGACCATCGTAATGTCCAGAAAATAATTGTGTTTCCTGATACTAAAACTGTGATATGGGAGACGTACTTACCTGGTCAGCGTCCAGTCACCGAAGACATCAGGTGTCTAGGGAAGGACAATAACCTATCTGGAATATTGTAACCTTGTACAGCCACTGAGAGATCAACTTTCACCTAACAGGACCGTGCCAGTTATGTAGTTGAGACCACGACGACACTAACAGCAATTTTGATTTTATGGATCACCTGAAGCTTAGTTCCCCCCTAGTGCGCATCTGAAGTGTCGCTCCTCAACTTAACCAGCATAAGTTTAACACACAATTACAAGATAATCGAGGACGAGAGAGTTCACCAACACAATGCACTAATCAATCACAGTAAACTTCCCAAGTGAGCCAATCAGGCAACTGGACACCACTGAGACCCTCCTTCACCCCGACTGGACACCACTGAGACCCTCCTTCACCCCAACTGGACACCACTGAGACCCTCCTTCACCCCGACTGGACACCACTGAGATCCTCCTTCACCCCGACTGGACACCACTGAGACCCTCCTTCACCCCAACTGGACACCACTGAGACCCTCCTTCACCCCGACTGGACACCACTGAGACCCTCCTTCACCCCGACTGGACACCACTGAGACCCTCCTTCACCCCGACTGGACACCACTGAGACCCTCCTTCACCCCGACTGGACACCACTGAGACCCTCCTTCACCCCGACTGGACACCACTGAGACCCTCCTTCACCCCGACTGGACACCACTGAGACCCTCCTTCACCCCGGCTGTGTCAAGCTTGTAACAAAATGCAACCTTGTTTATTTATTTTATCACATTAACAAAAAACGATATACATTAAATAAGTTACAGTATAATGATAAGACAAGAGAGATATAAAAGGAGAAAGATAGAGAGAAGACTAACACGTCAACCCCACTACCTGTTGATGCCTCTCACTCCACCGCCATCATGAATTAACACAACCAAATATCAGTGCAAGTCAATTCATGTTCGTTTAACACTGATATCTAACCAATTCAGGCAAGATTTACGGGAGTAGTGTTGAGGTAGGAGCTAATATAAGTTAATTCACAGTAGTCTATTAAATTATATGTCACAGGAGTCGCTCAGTAGTCAATGTGCAAAGATAATACCAACGAAACAAATTACAGTGACTTTATCCACACAAAGTTAAGATATTGAGCACAGAGATCAAAGATCATTACAAACACCCGTACACTACTCGCTGATCTAACGTACTGCCTCCATGACCGATCGAGGGCAGCCGATCATCGAGTTTCAGTGTAAAACTGTGAATCTCAGCGAACGCGAGATGGAAGAGCGAGTTTGGGAGGCAGAGTGGGAGTGTTTTAGGTACATGTTCAGTGGAAGAGCCGCCCGCCGCGCCCGCCAGACCGCCCGCAACGCCCGCCCGTCACACACCGCCACCCATCAAGTGTTAAACAAGCCTCCAACAAGGTTAACAATTAATTTGAAGTTCACCCCGGCTGGAGAGGCGTTGATAATGGTGATAATCGGCAGCGATGGAGTGATAACCCCATGGTGAGACTCCGGCCATCCCAACCCCGGGGGGTGCCGAGCCACAATCACCAGGGCGTTTTTTGTTCTGTCAGAACCACTACATTCACCCCCCAACACCCACCACCTGCAGTATCACCACCACCAGCAGGAACACCAGCACCAGCACCCACCGTCTGCAGGAACACCAGCACCAGCACCCACCGCCTGCAGGAACACCACCACCAGCACCACCTGCAGGAACACCAGCACAAAGGACCCACCACCTGCAGGAGCACCAGCACCCTCCACCTGTAGGAACGCCACCAACAGCACCCATCACCTTCAGGAACAGTACCACCAGCATCCACCACCTGCAGGAACGCCACCATCAGCACCCACCACCTGCAGGAACAGTACCACCAGCACCCACCACCTGCAGGAACAGTACCACCAGCACCCACCACCTACAGGAACAGTACCACCAGCACCCACCACCTACAGGAACAGTACCACCAGCACCCACCACCTACAGGAACAGTACCACCTGCAGGAACAGTACCACCAGCACCCACCACCTGCAGGAACAGTACCACCAGCACCCACCACCTACAGGAACAGTGCCACCAGCATCCACCACCTACAGGAACAGTACCACCAGCACCCACCACCTACAGGAACAGTACCACCAGCACCCACCACCTGCAGGAACAGTACCACAAGCACCCAACACCTACAGGAACAGTACCACCAGCACCCACCACCTACAGGAACAGTACCACCAGCACCCACCACCTACAGGAACAGTACCACCAGCATCCACCACCTGCAGGAACGCCACCACCAGCACCCACCACCTGCAGGGACGTCATCATCAGCACCCACCACCTGCAGGAACGCCACCATCAGCACCCACCACCTACTAATCAACGACAGGGTACGACAGGGTAGCCAAGGGTTCCGATACCCTAAAATGAAAGACGAGAGAATTGGCCCGTCATCCACAGCCCTATGGCCGCCACCAGATGAATCGGATGGTCACAGCTGGTTACTGTTGACGCTGCTGTGGGAGGTAGCGACATGAGGAAGCTTCCAGACAACAGACTAACATATGTAAGAGATACAGTTCTAGTGTTTACGTGAATATACAACGACATGGAGAGGACCAGATGTTTGAGGCTACAGGTGACAAGTGTGGTAGAAGAACATGTCTATATGCTGTAGCTTGGACGACCAGATGATGGTGAAGGTACAACTTGTAGATTAAGTCTCAAGGGTGAGGTCTATTACCGATGATGATAAGGGGAAGGATATTCTACTTGTTATAATCTTGTTCCATAATGTATCGTGAGGTTCAGGCGTAAGTGAGTGAGGGAGGTTATTATGTACCCTCACGTCTGTAGTGGTGAAGAGAGAACTACTTGTCCTGTCCTTCAGTGTCGCATCAGTGTCTCACGCGCCGAGGACAAAGACCAACGCTGACACAACACCTTTAGGAATTCCTTATGGCGGCTAATACCTTGTTCACTCCCGACGCACATAGTAAATGTACAGTCTCGTTCAAGATTCTTCGAACGCTGCTGGAGATAGCTGGCAACCCATGGCCGTTTGTTTATTACAATACGCACTATAATATAATACGAAATAACAAAGCCCAACCACTAATTAAGCAACAGGAAACTAAGGAACCAATCACCGATCATCTTTTACATTCATTCATAATTTACACTACGTACTATAGTAAACAAACGGCCTTGAGCTGCCAGCTGTCCCCAGCAGCGTTTGAAGAATCTTGAACAAGACTGTACCTGAATGTACATGCGCTCACACACATTCGTTCGCACGGACACATACACATACAAACATACATGCACATACAGTAAACACACACATACACACACATACACTCATTACACACACACACACGCACACACATACAGTAAGCACACACACACACAGAAATAGACTCCATACTGTTTACATCTACACAGAAGCAGCAGGTAAGCGAAGGGCACACACACACACACACACACACACACACACACACACACACACACACACTACTACTTCTACTACTACTAGTACTTTTGCACTTGGAATCGAGTATGACGATCATCCAGCTATGATATAATAATATGAGTTATTAAGGATGTCACCTTCATTGGCGAGTTTTGAAGTGACTAAAGAGGCCGATACGGGACCAGAAGAGTCGCTCACATTCGTTGCACATGTGGAGGGCTACATCGAGTGTGGTAGGGGCGGTGGCAGCGTCTATCCGGCGCTGGCGCTTGTCTGCCTCGGTTTGCAGTCGAGCTAACTCGAAAGTATTGACACCTTCTCGTGTGGTGCTCCTCCAAACGTTACGATTTGGAGTAATCGACTCCCAGGTGAGGGGGTCGATTTGACACTTTTTCAGGTTTGTCTTAAGACTATCCTTATACCTTTTCAGTTGCCTGTCAACGTTACGTTTACTATTCGTTAGGTGACTGTAAAGTAGCTGCTTTGGCAGTCTACTGTCGTCCATGCGGATAACATGGCCAGTCCAGCGTAGTTGTTCATGGATAGTGGTAGCTTCGACGCTCCTACAGTTGGTGTCAGCGAGAATACTGGCATTTGTCCTCTTGTCTTCCCAGCGAAAACGGAGGATGAAACGTAGATTACGTCGGTGAAAGTTTTCAAGTGCCTTGAGGTGCCTCCTGTATGTGACCCATGTCTCGCTGCCATATAGCAGGGTGGGGAGGATCACTGCTCGATATACATGCAACTTTGTAGATAATTTCAGCTCCCAACAGCTGAAGACACGGTTTTCGAGTCTGCCAAAGGCTTGAGATGCACATCTGCTCCAATGCTGAATCTCATCATCGATGTCCGCGGTGGTGGACAGGTGGGAGCCGAGATACCGAAAGTGGGCAACATTAGAGAGGGTAGTACCATTAAGGTGGGTGAATGGTGGAGGTGTGTCTGAACCAGGGGCAGGCTGAAAGAGAATTTGAGTCTTACGTACATTCACCTCAAGGCCGAAGTGTGCATACGCATCTGCGTAGGTGCTCACGATCTCCTGTACGTCGTGTTCAGTGTGAGCAAAAAGGGTGAGGTCGTTTGCATACTGAATTTTAGTAATGGAAGCTGCCGACATCCTTGTTCTTGCCTGGAGTCGTCTTATGTTGAAAAGACCCTTCACTCGGTACTCGATGTCCACCCAGCCGGCTAAATTGGCACTGGCACGAGTAAGGAAGGCAGCCAAGAAAATGGAAAAGAGAGTTGGTGCCAGTACACATCATTGCTTAACACCCGTTTCGATGGGGAAGAACTCAGACTAGGTGCCATTGTGCAGGACACTGCTGTTCATGCCATCGTGGAGTTGCCTCACAACGGCGATGAATTTTGGTGGGCAGCCAAAACGGCTTTACCAGAGGGCTTCCCTGTTGACCGAGTTGAAGGCTTTGGTTAGGTCGATGATAGCCATATACAGGTCACATGCTATTCTCTGTACTTTTCCTGTGGTTTTCCTGTATCTGGCGGGCAACAAAGATCATGTCAGTGGTGCCACGTGATGGTCTGACTCTAAAGCCACACTGGGATTCTGGGAGGAAGTTTTCCGCCTCAGGAAGAAGTCTGTTTAGGAGGACTTGGGCGATAACCTTGCCAGCTACGGACAGCAGCGAGATCCGCGCGGCAGTTGCCACAGTTGTCAGTCTGACCGGCCGTCCTTATTGTTATAAATATTGACGATGGAGGCGTCTTTAAGAGCTTGGGGGGATTTCCTCCTTCTCCCATATATTCTCCCTCTCCTTTCCACCTTCTTTCTCGCCTTTCTCCTTTCCCCTCCCCTCTGCTCTCTCTCCCTCTACTCTCCCCTACTCTCTACCCCCTTTCCCACTACCTCCTCCCACCCTCTGCCCCCCATCATCCTTCACTCCACCTCCTCCTCCCCCTCCCCTTTTGGTCCTAATCAACTGTTAAATTAAAAATTAAACAATTTACTTAGCCAGAATAACAAAGACACAAAATGAATGAAAACAACAACCATAATATTTATATGACTGAACCTATGGAGTTTCTGAAGCTGTCTTGAAAGGCACCTGAGAAATATTGTTAACATTTATCTCAAGACAATAATCAACCAATCTTATCCACCTCTGTTACTGACGGAGAAATACTCATGAGGAAGAGGACGCGTGAGTGTGTGTTTCCGCTTCGGCATTTATATCAACGAATGTGTATAAATTGAGTGTTTTATGTACAAATATATTTAGTATATATCGTGTGCACTTGATGTGTGTGACTGCGTGCATGGTGTGGCGTGCATGCTGCTGTACGTGCGGTGGCTGGTTGTGTTGATGGTAGAGGGTGGGAGGAAGGTGCAACAGGCTGCCCACCTCACCTACCTATTACACCTCGTGAAGACCCCACAAGGTACGCATTTAACACAACATGAGGATAATGGTGACGAATTCCAGCAGGATCTCCGCCTTCAATTAACCTGGTCATTAATTGCTGGGGTTTACCTGGCTGGAGTTTGGTTTACCTGGATTTGGTTTACCTGGCTGGGGTTTACCTAGATGTGGTTTAACTAGCTAGGGTTTACCTGGCTGCGGTTTATTTGGATGGGGTTTAATTGCATGTGGTTGACCTGGATGTGATTTACCTAGCTGGGGTTTACCTGGAGGTGGTTTACCTTGATTGAATTACCTAACTGGAGTTTACCTGACAGATAGACAATAAAATATGATTCTAAAGCAGAATATGAAACTCAAAAAATGACAAATTGGATAACAAATGAGTCAAAAAGGTTACTAAAAAATAACACGAACTCAAAAACAAAAACAAAATAAAAACAAAATGCCAAAAGAAAAAAAGAAAATGCGCTTAAAAACAAAAAACTAAAAGTAGACGATCTTTAAAAACAAAAGACAAACGCATCAAAACAAAAATAAAATAAGCTCCAAAACAAAAGACGATCTCGAGAGAAGAAGCCAGCATCAGCCATCTTCCCCCTCCGTATACACAACATTATCCTGAGCGGTGTTGTGAGGGAGGGACAGTGGAGGTGAGACTACGTGTTGTGTGTGTGTAAGGCCAGTATGGTCGGAGAAGGTGCTGGAGCGTGATCAATTGTGCACAGGTAAGGATAGGAGACAGGTGCACAGGTAAGATAAGGTCGGTGCACAGGAAAGGGGAGGAGGCATGAACATAGGTGCACAGGTAAGATGAGGAGGTCGGCGCACAGGTAAAGGGAGACGGCATTGAGCGGGACGGTGCACATGTAAAGGAGGAGGTCAGTGTACAGGTAAGAAGAGGAGGCATGAGCACAGGTGAGGGAGCACCGGGGGTAGTGCTATGAGTTACCTGACATGATAATTAGCGGGTCGGTGGGGTCCTGGGCACACCGCTGCCGGCGTCTCCCTTTATTAGTGACTAAACACGGAAATGACGCCATTAATGCTCCCAGGATTATTATCGCCGATGAGAGCTGCCCAGAAATATTATGTCCGTTCACAGTTAATTGTACTATTCAATCGGCGGCGAGGCGGTATGGTAAGAGTCCGTACCCTCGACGCGTTAAGGACACCCACCGTGGGAATAATACTTAAGACTATGAGCATTAACTACACAATACAGTGGTTGGTTTAGCCGGTTCATGCATCACGCGAAGGAGGTCACTGTTCATGTGCCCAGTTCCGGAGAGGCAGTGTCTGAGGGTCATGTAATAACACTCTCATTTCCTCAATGTGTTGTGTGTGTGTCAAGTGCTCTAGGATGGTATAACGAACTCGGCGATTGTACTCTTAAATGGACAGTTTTTGTGCAGGTTAGCGGCGTTCAGAGGGCGAGCCTGATGGTAGGAACCTCTGGTGTATTTGGCCTCAGGCGGAGTGTGGCTAATTTGTTACTTCAAGCCTTCTGCACATTATGTTAGAGCGTGTTATGGTGTGTCTAGGAGTTCCTTACACTTACTGCATAATAACATAATATTTAGCAAAGATACTAATACCCAGGTTGGAAATTATTCATTCACTCCACAATGTACTCGTTATCTGTTTGCGTGTGTATGTTTGTGCGTCGAGTGTGTGTGTTTGCGCGCCGTGTGTGTGTGTGTGTGTGTGTGTGTGTGTGTGTGGAGGTATTCCTAATAATATTCATTTCTCAGCCTTGTGCCATATTTCATGAGGCCTTTAATTTATAGGACTGAAAACACACAATTTCCACTTTCACACCCAGACCCAGGTAGCCTACAGCGGGGCCTCGCGTGTACGACTTTTAACGATACTGAAAACACTTTGAACTCGAACGTGAATGAGGTTTATATGTTGTTGTAGTACCTGACACAATTACAATAACTGCTACAGTGTTACTCCCAACTTTTACCAGAAAAATTATCCTTTACTAGGGGAGGAGAGGCTGAGCTGTTACAGTATAAACAAACCAATACCCTGAAGAAGAAGAATCATTACATCCAAAAAAGTATCTTTAAGGAGCCGTTCGATGAATTTCAAAAGGATCACCGTAACTCCTGTAATGTTGTCAAAATCCTTCGTCCGTGTGTTGTATTGTACGTTTTGAAGGGAGTTAGATAGAGACTTGTTATTTAGAGAGTTAAGTGTTCAGTGTCTGGTAGAGTTTGTCATAATGAGTTGATGATCTCACCTGAGGCGCTCGGTGTACGAATGACGAATTCACTATAGTCCCATTTTCCTCCGGTGTAGAGCGGTTGTCATTCGTATTCTGAGTCATTCATATAAAAAAAATACGAGAGCAAAACTGATCCAGAGTAAAAAATAAACAAATCACGTTTAGTCTTATTCCTTAGTAGTTTAAACACTGACCTCCTTCACGAATTAATCCCCTGCGTTTACCAAGATCGTTTGTGAGTTTCTTAACGTATAATGACTGTGTAAGTGTTGGAGAACCATCTATATGTAGTAACACAACTCTTGTAAATTAAAAACAAGTACAGATTAACCTTTATATTTCAAGATAGTGTAGACAATTCATTCCACTCATGCAACGTCATGCCTAATAATGCGTATTAGCAGGAGCACCGCCTGAAACATTACCTGTCACTCATCTGATCATTACCTTCTGTGTGTACCTGTGGCTGTGTGTACCTGTAGCTGTGTACCTATGGCTGTGTGTACCCATGGCTGTGTACCTATGGCGGTGTGTACCTGGGGCTGTGTGTACTTATGTCTGTGTGTACCCATGGCTATGTACACCTCCAGACATCACTACTTACCCCAGGAGACAGTGATGTGTGATGCGTGACAAATTCTATAGCCTAAAGTAGCCCACAATTTCTCCCATCACACGTCACTGCAAACTGTCCCGTGTGATTACCTAGCTGATCATTTTCCTTGTAGCGTCGTTTATGGTTATTTCGTCTATCTATTCATTTAATATTTTATTTACTTATGAGAAGGAAAGAAACTTGTTCTCTGTTAACTGAGTACCGTCTTGGGGATCCACTAACAGAGAGATATTTCTTGAAAACAACTCAAACTCAGAGGCAAGAATCTACTTTAATTTTTTGCCGGTTCCTCTCTCCCCCTGTGGTCCTCTGGTGAAGTCGTTTTCTTTCGTAATTCTTTCTCCTTTTATTCCTCTCTCTTCCCCCCCCCCCCCCACTTCGTTCTCGGTACACGTCCGCCATTAACAGAAACAATACCATCGTTTTTGTTATGACACCTCGCGGTTGGTTACGGTATTGGCCTCATGCTCGCCGGGAAATTGCAGGTTACAGTGCTAAGTTAATTATGGTGTTTGGAGACAAGTTTCCTCCTGTGTAATTTGTAGTTCCAGTTGTAAACCGTCAATGATTCAATCACACGTACTCCAGTGGCCTGACTCTTACGGATCCAGTCATTGTTGGATTAGGTTAGGTTAGGTTAGGTTAGGTTAGGTTAGGTTAGGTTTGTAAGTCCCTATGCCGCTCTACAGTACGTCTTACCCCTCAACACTTCCACAGTTCTGTTGAGGACACCGCTAGCCCCACCTTCTCACTCCCCAGGTCCACCAGGCCATCACAGCGGCCCCTTCCCCAGGTCACCACAGGAACACCTCTACTCTGCGGGTTACTTTTGTTTGTGCTGCTTAAGTCATTTGGACATCCTCTCCATGTCCTTACTCCCCAGCTGCCCCTCCCTCCCTCTCTCTTCCTCCTCCTCCTCCTCCTTCATCCCCGACTTAATCCATCTTTCCCCTCTTTCCGACTCCCTCCTTCCCCTCCCTGCGACTCCCTTCTTCCCTTTTCCCTCCCAATCCATCCTTCCCTTTCCATGCTACTCCCTCCCTCCCTCCCTTCCTCCCTCACTCCCTCCTCCTCCCCCTCACTCCCTCCTCCCCGGACAAGTAAATCCCCGGCTATCAACGGCGTGTAATTACAGACAAGAGACAAGTGGCCGCGACGCGACACTTTACCGACCTACCTGTTATAATTACTGTAATGAGAAGGCGGTGATGAGTCTCTCTCTCACACACACACATACACACACACACACACACACACACACACACACACACACTCTATCTATCGATCTATCTACCCCCCTACCGCCCACACACACTCACACATACAGCCAGACCTGTGGCCCTTCATGTATGCTACCTAACCTAACCTAACCTAATCTAACCTAACCTAACCTAGACTACAACTGGCAGACCACAATAGCCTCGATTAATACCTCCATATCCGTCTAGTAGTTCCTTCGAGTAACAACTAGAATGGGTTAAGCCTTGAAATTCAGAGTGCGATCGTATTAATTAGAAGTTAATAGGGGGCTTCCGCTAATTGGAGGTCATTCGCTAATTGCAGGTCATCCGCTAATTGGGGGCTTCCGCTAATCGAGGATCACAATCACCTGAGTAAACTATCAAATTGGCGTTGTGTTTGCTGGTAGTCTTGTACCTAATGATGATGGCCGTTAGTAAAGGTGTGAATGAATTTGTTAAACTCAAATCCGAGGGAGAGACTCACTTCTTGTTTATTTATTTAACCTTAGACAAAGACAGGTGGAACCTAAATGATACTGTATGTATGTGGTGTAACGGTCAGCGTGCTCGCTTCCCAAGCGAGGGGACCCGGGTTCGATCCCCGGGCAACTACAAAGGGGAAGGCTGGATTGTGGGAAGAGGAGATGGAAGAACGGGAAAGAAGGGAGGAAGAAGGGAGGGAAGGAGGGCGAGGATAGAGGAATGAATGAAGGAAAGAAGACAGGGAAGGACAAGGGAAAGAAGGAATATGACGGAGAAGGACGGGGGAAGGCAACAAGACAGAGGGAGAGGTGAGATGGAGGGAGGGAAAAGGATAGGAGGGAAGAGGCCATGGAGGAAAGAAGGGAGGTAGGGATACAGAGAGGTAAGGGAAGGAGGGAGGGAGGGATACAGAGAGGTAAGGGAAGGAGGGAGGGAGGGAGGGAGGGATACAGAGAGGTAAGGGAAGGAGGGAGGGAGGGAGGGAGGGATACAGAGAGGTAAGGGAAGGAGGGAGGGAGGGAGGAAGGGATACAGAGAGGTAAGGGAAGGAGGGAGGGAGGGAGGGAGGGATACAGAGAGGTAAGGGAAGGAGGGAGGGAGGGAGGAAGGGATACAGAGAGGTAAGGGAAGGAGGGAGGGAGGGAGGAAGTACTCATTAAGAAAAAGTGTTTCCTCAAAGTGACACTGATTGGTCAAAATGGGAAGCGTAATGGCTTAACGAGCCAATCACAAACGTTTTTGGACGTAACAAGCGGGATTGTCAGTGTAACGCCAAGTTAACAGTGACGGCAGTGGTTAGGGCGGTGGGGGAGGGGGAAAGGGGAAGGAGAGGTAAAGGGTTAGAAGAGGAGGAGAATTGGAAGGTAGATGGAGGAAGGAAGTTGGGGGATGGGAGATGGTAGGAGAAAGACATCGCAATTGTCTTTGGCGATCATAATGTAACAAAATATGGATTAGGTTTATTGAATTATATTTGTATTATTCTGTTTATATGACACAAATTATAAGTGTACAGTACATCTTCCTGCATTTCAAGAGGTATACTGTTGATGTACAAATTGTCGTAATTGGAAAATTCGGTTACCATCCCTGATAGTAGAGGAGTGAAATAAAATTCCGAATACGTCACCAATGTGACGAAGTTCAGTAAAACGGCGAACCTGCCTGTCAAAAAAATTGACTTTGGTTACAAGTCATATTCCGATCCCTATACAGTTTACGTTTCGCCGCGTTGTCACGATATTAGTCATTTATATCCACGTAGACGGACGGACTTGGTCTCGTCATCTCCCCGGCACCCGGTTGGTTAGGTTTACAACACTTATAGGCTCCGGTCCAAGACGTGACACCAGACATTTCTTAGCTCTTCTCACGAACTTATACAGGTACTTTCCCTCGTGCACGCCAAGTCTTGACCAAATAATTAACATATAATACAGCGGCCAGAGCCAGACATATTCCCAGATTTAATAATATAATATTTTTCACATTAACTTCTTATGCATCCAAGACAATTAGAAATCTTTTCAATTATTCTATTTGTCTTTTCTTATTTGCAATGGAAACCACTGGCCCGATAATAGGCCACCTTTCTAAAATAGGGTGATCCACCTCTAGAGAGTTAATAACTGCGCGAGGTTTGACAGCCGATAATATCCATCCCCCCACAGGAATTTGATACAAAAATAATTAATCGTCAAGTTTTGCCCGTACCTATTCCCTTACCTCAAGGAGTTCTTCATCAACCTGCCTTCCATATTTCCAAATCGCTAAAACTGAAGCTCCGGAAGTGATGACGGTGACAATCATCAATAGTTACTTGAGCATTAACAGTTTCATTTGTATTATTATCAATGGACTTAACCACTGACCTGCTGCTCCCTACAACACACTGTACCGTCAGTAAGTTAGTTAAGTTGGATACATTCCCCAGCTGGGACGCAGGGTACAGTATACCATGTGTAATGTACAGTAGATAGTGTACCATGTGTAGTGTAGATAGGGCACCATGTGTAGTGTAGATAGTGTACCATGTGTAGTGTAGATAGTGTACCACGTGTAGTGTAGATAGTGTACCATGTGTAGAGTAGTGTACCATGTGTAGTGTAGTGTACCATGTGTAGTGTAGAGTAGTGTACCATGTGTAGAGTAGTGTACCATGTGTAGTGTAGAGTAGTGTACCATGTGTAGTGTAGATAGTGTACCATGTGTAGTGTAGAGTAGTGTACCATGTGTAGAGTAGTGTACCATGTGTAGTGTAGATAGGGCACCATGTGTAGTGTAGAGTAGTGTACCATGTGTAGAGTAGTGTACCATGTGTAGTGTAGATAGGGCACCATGTGTAGTGTAGAGTAGTGTACCATGTGTAGAGTAGTGTACCATGTGTAGTGTAGTGTACCATGTGTAGTGTAGATAGTGTACCATGTGTAGAGTAGTGTACCATGTGTAGTGTAGAGTAGTGTACCATGTGTAGTGTAGATAGTGTACCATGTGTAGTGTAGATAGTGTACCATGTGTAGTGTAGATAGTGTACCATGTGTAGTGTAGTGTACCATGTGTAGTGTAGATAGTGTACCATGTGTAGTGTAGATAGTGTACCATGTGTAGAGTAGTGTACCATGTGTAGTGTAGATAGTGTACCATGTGTAGAGTAGTGTACCATGTGTAGTGTAGATAGTGTACCATGTGTAGAGTAGTGTACCATGTGTAGTGTAGATAGTGTACCAGGTGTAGTGTAGATAGTGTACCATGTGTAGTGTAGATAGTGTACCATGTGTAGAGTAGTGTACCATGTGTAGTGTAGATAGTGTACCATGTGTAGTGTAGATAGTGTACCATGTGTAGAGTAGTGTACCATGTGTAGTGTAGATAGTGTACCATGTGTAGAGTAGTGTACCATGTGTAGTGTAGATAGTGTACCAGGTGTAGTGTAGATAGTGTACCATGTGTAGTGTAGATAGTGTACCATGTGTAGAGTAGTGTACCATGTGTAGTGTAGATAGTGTACCATGTGTAGTGTAGATAGTGTACCATGTGTAGATAGTGTACCATGTGTAGTGGGAGGACGGGGAGGAGGGGGACTGATAGTAAGGTTCACAGGTAAGGTTCACAGGTAAGATTCACAGGTAAGGTACACAGGTAGGGTTCATAAGTAAGGTACACAGGTAAGGTGCACACGTGAGGTTCACAGGTAAGGTTTCCAGGTAATGTATTCCATCAACGATCACTTAACTATCTACTAAACCACAATTGCTTCCGTCTCAAGAGTTTCCAACGCCGTAAACACATAAATCACCATTGAGGAAAGCCCCATTTTTTACAGGCGCTGATCCCGTCCCATTATGTCGAGGAACTGTCCGTACTCTACATAAACACACGCACTCACCTACACGCACCCACACGCAGGCACACACACACACACACACACACAGCAGTCACAGTGGGTGCCCATCCTCTCCAGCTGGTGCAGTCTGCCAAACTCCTGGGTGTAACTATGGACAACAAACTTGAGTGGAAGGCCCCTGTAAATAACACAGTCAAGGCAACCTCGTACCGACTCTACATGCTACGACGACTCAGGTCACTTGGGACACCCACGCCAGAGCTGCGGACCATCTACAACGCCTTTATTCTCCCCAAACTAACGTATGCGTCACCAGTCTGGTCGTCTTCTCTCAACTCTACCCAACAACGTCAGCTAAAGAAGGTACAGAAAAGGGCCTGCAGAATCATGCTCGGCGCAGAATACTCCGGCTACACCAACGCTCTCTCCACCCTGGAAATGCCATTCCTCAGTGACCACCACCACCAAGCACTGGAAAGGTTTGGCAGTGGACAACTGCACAAACCCTCGATCATCGCCACCTCCTGCCACCGGCAGTCCCCAGCCCACCTCGCGCAGTCCGCCACTACAACAAAATTCAGCCCATAAGACCCAGCACTGATAGATATAAGAATAGCACCATCCCATCTATTGTTAAAATAATAAACAACTCCTCATTTATGTACTGTACAGCCCTGTAAATGTATTCAACGCATATTATATCATTATGTCTAAATCAAATGTAAGTCTGTATATTTTCAGCCACCGGCTGCAACTCTATTAATAAACCGTTTATTATTATTATTATTATTATTACACACACACACACACACACACAGAGGAGGCCAACAGCTTTCTCCTAGGCTGTTACTCCTCCAGGTTTTCAGTGTGTGTGTATCATGTTGGGATTAGGTTAGGTCAGGTTAGGTTAGGTTAGGCTAGGTTAGTTTGAGTTAGGTTAGGATTGGTTAAGTCAGGTTAGAGACAGTGTAGCTAATCATCAGGTGAAATAAGCTAGGCGGCTAATCTTCATATGATCCCATAATCTTATATATACAAAAATTATCTAATGATCAAAATTAATTAAAAAAAATGATAAGGAACTATTGAGAAGACAACTCTGGCCTGAGAATCTTGAACGAAAGAGTTTTAGGGGTTAAATCTCTCTCTCTCTCTCTCTCTCTCTCTCTCTCTCTCTCTAACCTAACCTAACCTAAACTAAACTAATTTAACCTTACCTAACCTACATTAGCATACCCTGACCTATCCTAACCTTACCAAGCGTAATCTACCCAAGCATGCCTTAACCCACTCTTACCTAACCTAACCTAACCAAACCCTCCCAGGTAGCGTTAGGTCGTGTTATCATCAGGAGAAATAAGCTGGGGTGTCTATTCTACAGGTGATCCATTAAACTAATTGCTACCCTAAGACCCAATATTAACCTGTTATGATACAATAATAATTAGAGGAGCCTGAGAAGCGTGTCATAATTAACTACTTGAGATTATTTGAATTATTGTTATTACTTACTATTAACAATCATTATATTTATTATTATATAAGAATTCATCTTATCTATTATTCTTATTAATTATTATTATTCATTTTATCTATTTATTATTGGAAATCATAAAAATACTACTACTACTACTACTACTACTACTACTACCACTACTTTTTTTTTTTTTTTTTTTTTTTTTTTTTTTTTTTTTAAACGTGGCCTCCAGCCTCCCCCAATAGCAACACCTTCGCCACCATTTATTTACCTTAATATTAAATATCCTAATACATAAGAAGCTATCCTATCTGTGTTAAATTAGTTGAGCCGCAGATCCATGCGGCATTCAGTGACTGTAGCCTCATAGTCAATATCTGCAGCAGTTGTCGGAGTAGGGGCAGAAGCTCTCGTTCCCCTGAGGCAGAGCAAAGCCGACCGAAGGAGAGAGAAGGACAGTCGACATCTCATCCAGGCTGTGACATAACTTCTGGGCTGCTGCTTCTGTTCGGAGATCAGCTCCGCGAGTCTGGCGTAGAAACATCTTGCACTTGGGCCCATCCCACCAGAGGTTGTGAACACTAGAGGAGTAAAGCTGCCTTGATCAACATTTTGAATTCTCTCCCCATATGCCCTTCTCTTGTCGTTCTCGTTCCTCCTATGCACAGCATCGAGAGCTAGGTTACGGTGACAAGCGGCCATGGGATCAAAAATCCTGATGTCGAAGAAAGCTCGCTGTCCCCGCGTCCAGAATCCTCGAGCACTGACGTCCACACGGGCTTCGTTAGATGTGTTTGAAGTCCTGTGTTGGAAGATCTCGCCATCCAGTGGAAGGAGGGTCGGTTCTACCATGACGTCCCGGCAGATTTCCTTCAACATATTTGCTGTGAGATCCCTTACCTCGTCATGCCTCATGCATATGAAGCCCCCCTTCTTGCAAACCATGGCGTGATCGCCATCATAGGAATAGCCACACACGCATTGGGAGGGCAAACCATCTACTGGCCAACCGTACCTTAGAGCAATGGCATCTGTAAATTCTTGTTTGTTAAGGCTGAAACCATTTGCCCTTATCGGTAACGTAGTTAACCAGTTCGAGGCGCCCACCTCCTGCGCTATAGCTACTTTTTTTTGTCAACTTTTCTGGAACCTGCAGCAATAGTTGCTGCAACATGTCATTTTGGCAGTGCTGCCGATCTGTTGTAATGGACCTACGGATCTTATTAACTTCGCTGGTGTCCACTTCCCCTGTTGCATTCTGGGCTATTATGTGGTCAGTGAGGGCTGCCGTGAGCTTAAGTGAATTTTGATGTTCAGAGTCAGCAATCTCCTCTGGATTAGTTAGTCCCATCCCTCCCAGTCTTGGTGGAAGTGCAAGAAGTGTTCTTTCTACTGGGGTTAAGTCGTGGTGTTTCACTAGTGTGGGACCTCGCATATTTCCATGTAGTGTATAATTATGTAAACTGGTATGAAACTTACATACATACAAGCAAATGAGCAATGACCCGGAAATGATCAGACACACACACACACACACACACACACACACACACACACTACCTCAACTCGCCAGTCATACCCGCCCCCACAACAAGCTCGCACACACTCACGCACATACACACACTCACGCACATACACACACGCACGTACCAGACATGCACAACTGATGACATAACAGAGGACAAAAGATCATAATTGGCATCACCTGAAGATTAACCACCCTAACGCTAACTTAACTTAATTTAACTCTACCATACTTAACCTAAGCTAACACTATTTTACCTCACCCAACTTAGTCTAACCTAACCTACCTTAACTAACGTATCGTAATCTAATCTAGGCTAATCTAACCCAACCTAATCTTTCTAGGTAGTGTTAGGTTATTTAATGAACAGGTTGTAATAAACTGGGGTGTCTATTGTTTAGGTGACCCCCAACCAAAAATAAAAGCGATCTTAATTACACCAAACGTCAAACTCTATCCCTCACATGATAAAAAAAAAACAAATCGTAAAAGCTGTAATGAAGTATGAAAAAAACTACCACCATTGACGACGGAGTTAAAACAGTAGACATGGCCAGGTCCCCCACGTAGCACCAGAAGCCGGCCACCAATTAGAGTAAGTCAAACAGAGCGAGGAACAGCGGCCGGGGCAGCGCCAGTGTCAATACGGGAGCCCAAAGCAGTGGAACATTACAGAAGCCAGTACACATCCCATTTCCCCCCTTATCATCAAGGTGGTAATGGTAGGGTGTGTGGTGCTTCCCTACCCGGGGTCTAGCGCTGCCCTCCTCCGCTCATAATGATTGCACGGATAATTGCAACATTGACCAGGTAATTGCAATACGGTAGAAATGCATCATGGGCCAGGCGTCAGGTAATAACACGCTGTCCAGATGCTCAGGATATGCGAGAACAGGGCTGCCAACTGACCCCGTCCAGGCAAATCTCAGCTGTGTGGTCTGAAGGAGGCAGCCCACTACTACCCCCTGCCACCCCCCCCTCCTCCTCCTCCGGCGGTAGTCGTGTTCCGTGTCACTCCCGTAATGGAAGGTAAATACTGCAGGACAGGTGGAGTCGCAATCATCGTCGTCGGCTTCATCAGAGTAATGGTTGAGGCGGTGGCGATGGTAGGTGGTCATGGAGGGCGAGGCGAAGCGAGGTTAAAGCGCCTCTTGCACAGTAGCAGAGTTGGCAACCTTGGCATATGCAACAGGTAGAGCGGTGTGTGTGTGGGGAGGGATGAAGGAAGGTGGGGAGGAATAGGTGTCTGGGGAGGATGAGGAAGGGTAGGTGTCTGGGGAGGATGAGGAAGGGTAGGTGTCTGGGGAAGGTGAGGAAGGGTAGGTGTCTAGGGAAGGTGAGGAAGGGTAGGTGTCTGGGGAAGGAGGGAGGGTCAGTGGAGAAGATGGGGACCACCTGACTACTATTAGATACCCTCAGTTTATTTCACCTGAAGACTGACCATCATAAGGCTACCTGGGTGGTTGAGATTTGATTAGGTTAGGATCGTGTGAAATAACTGGGGGTGTCTAATCTTCAGGTGATCCAAGAGAGAGAGAGAGAGAGAGAGAGAGAGAGAGAGAGAGAGAGAGAGAGAGAGAGAGAGAGAGAGAGAGAGAGAGGGTCGACCTGTTCCACTACACTGTATCTCCAGCAATAATCTATACTATAGTATGTTGACCAGGCAGCAGGCCGCCACTAACCTTAGGCTCGGCGTATACAACAGATCAAGTGAATGGTTTATGTGTGTTGTGGGGAGGAGGGGGGGGGGGGGGGGAGCGGCCCTCACACGCTCTAAACAACCTATTTATTGAATGGGAGAGACGGATGATTTAAGAGTCAAAACTACACCCTGAGATATTTTGAACACCTGAACAAGACGGGGAGTGGGTGATTAATGACTCGGGGTCACCTGAAGATTAGCTCCCTTCCTCTACTGGCTTATTTCACCATTAAGATTAACTACCTTTACGCTATCCTATCCTAACCTAACCTAACCTAACTATAACAGGTAGTCGTCGGTAATTAGTGAAAATTTCCTCAAAATAATTCAATAATTCCTGACGGAGCGCATAGTTCCTGCAGATGTGTCAGCCGTCATAAAAGGGTTTAAAAACAAATCACCTGGGCAAAGTCACATTAACAAGAAGATCCTGACTCAACTCCCCGACAACATGATAGAGAGGCTTGCTCATATATGCAACGCCTGCCTCGCCTCTGGATACTTCCCGAAGATGTTCAAAATCGCCGTTATTCGCCTCATACCAAAAGCAGGGAGGCCTCCAAACAAAGTCGAAAACTTTCTACCAATATCGCTGCTAGAGGTACCTGCCAAAATCCTCGAAAAAATAGTAAACAAGCGATTGTGGATGTATCTGGAGGACGAAGACGTGCATAATCCCCGCCAGTACCGAGGCACATCCACCGCCATAGCCCAGGCTACGAGCAGATCGCCAATGCCATGACTGGCCGCCTGCAGTGCAATATAGTACTGAGGGACGTCAGCAAGGCGTTTGACAAAGCTTGGCACGCAGGGCTGCAGTATAAGAACTGGGGCTACCCGAAAATCTGACGCGCCTGCTGTGCAACTTCATTATGGACCGCAGAGCCAAAATCAAGATGCAAGAACATTTTGGAGAAGAATTCTCACTATCGAGCGGCGTGCCTCAGGGCTCTTGTCTCTCACCAACCCTTTACACACTCTACACGGCTGACCTGCCACCCCCAATCGTCGGCAGCGAGTACGTCATGTATGCCGACGATGTAACACAGATCGTCACCTGCCCAGGAAGGTCCACAGCAAGGATGGCGCGACTCACTGCTCGGGCAATAGAGGAGACCTCGGAGTATGAAAATAAATGGAAAATAAAAACAAACAAAACGAAATTCGAGGTCATACCCAGAGCCAAATTCAAGCCGGCGCCATTGATGATCGACGACGAAGAGATTGAGTACTCTAAACAAGGCAGGTTGCTCGGCCTCATCATCTCTCGGACGGGCATCATTCCCCACGTGAAGGACAGACTAATGCCTGAGAAGATACAAGTTCACCTGTACAAGGCGCTGGTGAGGCCTGCGTTGGAGTACCCATCTATACCACTCGTCACACTCGGGAAGACCAGACTACAACACCTACAGAGCTTCCAAAACAAGTGTTTGAGGTCAGCCGGTGGCCAAGCGCCACCCTACCAGGAGACAGTGGAAACCATCCACCTAAGAAATAAAACAGAGGCCCTCAACTTCAGGTTCCATCGCCTAGGGAAGAAGGTTTGGGACAAGCTCCTGGACGACCCTCACAGCCCAGACCACCTACGCGGGGAAGACATCAACGGAGGGAGACCCCACGCCTGGTGGCCCCGGAGTCTGCCCGCACTACAACAACCCAACCCGCGACCCATCTATGTCCGCCACAGTGATCCACCTTAGATTAAAACTTAATGATATAAATTCACATTTAACAAGTCACAATCAAGTGAGTCCATAACGTAATACAGTATAAGATTTTAATAAACTTGTAATTGTAAAATAAATCTAGTCATTGTCTCCTAAAATAACCATTGTGCAACCTCATCCTAAATCCCAGGTTAGCTAAGTTAGCCAACAAACTCTGTAATATGTAAAACAAGGGGTGTCGTCCCCCTCTGTTTAACTCATTAAACTTCTTTTCCAACCTTTCCCCCCACGACTATATGTTGTGACTTCTCCATCCCTCATGTCTGGCTGTGCCTTGAGCCCCAGCAGGCCTTCCATCCTTTCCCCACCTTAACCTAAAAAAAAAAAAAAAAAAAGTGGTGACGGTGTGGTGAGGTGAGGACTAAGGAGCCCCCCCTCCCCAACAACACCTCCTTACCCCTCCCCCCACTCCCCTCACCCCCCTAAACTACCGTCTTGGTCCTGGGCAAAGTCTTGGTGTCGCTGAGCCACCATTACACCTCCACGTAGGTCGTATCTTACCCAAGGAGGAACCGTTCACCTATAATTCCGGAAAGTTCTTGTTGATGGCCAGACATAAATTGTTGTTAATGGTATGTTCTGGTACACTGGCCTCGGTTATACACGATAGATATGGATGGTTTGTGTTTTACGAGTTTCACCTTCCAATCGCTGGAGCTATTAACCTGTTCCTTCAAGCAGAGAAACGCATTATACCTCTTACCAAGTGGTGGAGGTCTTAACTAGTTCTGAATACTACTAACAACAACAACAACAACATGAACTCCAATACAGATAATCGAAATTTATACAAAAGTAGACGAAAAAAAGATGAAAAAAAATTATACCTAAAGAACATTTGTGATAAAGGGAAGAAAAATTGTACATACCAGAGACTGAAGGTGACGAGTGTGTCCGTGACAGTACAAATTTGGGATCACCTGAAGATTAGGTTAGGTTAGGTTAGATTAGGTTAGGTTAGGTTCAGGTCAGGGTCAGGTTCAGGTCAGGTTAGATTAAGTTAGGCTAGGTTAGGTTAGGTTCGGTTAGGTTCGGTTAGGTTAGGTTCGGTTCGGTTAGGTTAGGTTACTGTGCTAATGCTAGGGGTGTCTAATGTTGTGGTGACCCAAAGGTTGTATCTGCTGGTGTACTGACACACTCTACTGAGAAGTCCGGAGCTGGAACACAAGGAGACCAAGAGAGTGTAAACAAATGATCTTACTGACGATAAACAAAACATATCTTTTATAAGTAACTAAAATTTTTCAATAAAATATTTGGAAAAAATAAAACTCATGTGACGGTCAATCAATTCTTATTAAACAAACAATTTTATTATTATTTTTTTAAGTTTGGTTTTGAACTGTGAGACTAATCACCCATAATTAATGAAGGTTTGTTTAACATAAATGGAGTAATAACAAAGACATCAGCTCAGTGTCATGGTGAGGTGATGACTGAGTGAGTGTGATGGTGAGCTGCCTGGTGACGGAGGAGGTCTAACCTTATACCTGTAAGCCTAATGAGTCACATATCCACCTCACTCATTCAAGTCTTACTGATGAACAACGTCAAGAAAAGCTATTATTATACCCAAGATGGCTGACTGGTAACTGGACTACGATATAAACAAAATTCTGCCTTACAAGAAAATTTACATCATCTTATCTTGATGTTTTTTAATATTTCCAGCCACATTAAGAAGGACCATTAGGTGGTTCAACACAGATGTACCGCCTCTAGACATGAGAAACACAGAGTAATTGTGACGTAAAAGTTCACAAAAGTCACTAGGGTGTGAGAAAAGTACGTCATACAGACCTGCTCGCAGAGATACGCTATAGTAACGTGGGAAGTTTAGTTGCTTAAATAAAATGTATTACCTGAGACTCATGATCCCGTGAATCCATGAACCCTGACACTCATGAACCTGTGAATCCGAGACCTCACACAGTATTGGCCCCATAGATAACGCACTGTGTATTACGCTCTAGTCAGTATCAATCGTCAAGGAAAGTTTACCTAATGGGTGTAAGTTATCTACCGGTGTTGAAGGGCTAATTGTGACTGGACGCAGGTAAAGGTAATGAAACACTAACATACTGTACATATAAACAAACATGGTGGTCACTATATGCCACGAAAGCGTAAGTAGTGATGTTGGTAGTGGTGATGGGAGTGGGGATGAGGGGGGTGATGGTGGTGTGGGTGGTGGTGATGGTAATGGCTACACTCTCTCTCTCATAACATAAACAACACCCAATGACCGTAGCTATGAAGGACAACCTCTTTTAACACAGCCGATAGCTCATACTTAAGTGTTTGTGTTTTTCTCTCGCCTTTGTGTGAGTTACGAACACCATAAAACTAAGAGCAATAATGGGGTAAGACGATGTGATCCGTCGCGCAGGAACAGGGGGGGCGGGAGCACTAGGCCCTTCATGCTGGGTGACTGGTGGAGGAGGGAATAACATTAAAGTCTTGTGATAAACTGATATTACATCTTGATTTCTTGCAAACTGAATCTTCTTAACCGTGTAACATGTAATCGCTGATGATGCTTTTTTTTTTTTAATAATTTTCTTATGGTGTGTGTGTGTGTGTGTGTGTGTGTGTGTGTGTGTGTGTGTGTGTGTGTGTGTGTGTGTGTGTGTGTGTGTGTGTGTGTGTGTGTGTGTGCGTGCGTGTGTTCCTCCCACATTAATACCGCCCTGGAAATATTCTGTATAAACACAATGGAGGAAAATAACACACCCGACTCTTGTCCTGCAGCTGAGCCAGGTGTGTGCAGCTCTCTGGGGTAAACTGGTTGGTTTTGTTCACCTGAATCAGCTGACGTGGATACCTGAGTGGGGGGGGGGGGGGAGGGGAGGTGTATTTGTTTATGTAAGGTAGTGTGATGAGTATAGCCCAGATGTTATGGCAACTAAAATCCTTGAAAAATGGACAGGCAAATAGGTACTAAACTATTCATGTATTGGCAGCATAAAACGAAAAAAATGTACCAACCATTTTATTTATAAAATGCGTCTGGCCGCACATTGTGTTATTCACATTTGCATGAGAGATGTTGAAGCACATTGTGTGTTTGGTTCTATACATGGGAACAGATATAGCTACAGCAGTCAGCTATACATGCCTTCCCACCATTACCCTCATCTACCTATACTGCCACTGGAGGAGCAGCGGCCATCCTCGGGAGGGAGAGGGTGGGCGTCAGCTGGCTCTACCTACACCCTGACCCACTACATGGTACACATAACCCCTTCATGTTATTAAGACCCATTGCATTATATTATTGTCTTCACTATTCATCTATTCTTACTTGACATCGCCTCATTAACTCCTTGTCAACGAGTCATATCCCGGATCTCATGAAGATACCACAGCTTATTTTTTGTCTACTAATCATTAGACACCTTAACCTAACCCTAACCTAAACCTCCAGGCATCGCTATAGAGCTCAATCATCAGGTGAAATAAACTGGGGTTCCTAACCTTCATGAGACCCCACTTACGTACGGTTATGTATAAACCTACGTACACACATACAAACAACATATGAAACTACGTCCCTTAAACATATAGTGTAGTTAACATTACCTCAGATCTGTTAACTGTGCACTGACATATGAATGGAGATACGTCTACTGTGTACTTACTCCTTGTGTACGGGGTCCTCTCTGTGCTAAATAAAAGCGTATGTTGTTAACCAAATTAAATCTTAAAAAGGGGGGAAAATTCTAGGCTTTTGTCGATAATTGTAATCTAAAAAAGAACAAGGTGAATATTTTTTTTAAGATAACCACAAGCAAATGGATCGGGGAGGTGATGGGGGTGGAGGAGGTGATGGGGGTGGGGGAGGTGATGGGGGTGAGGTGATGGGGGTGGGGGAGGTGATGGGGGTGGGGGAGGTGATGGGGGTGAGGTGAGGGAGAGCGTGGGGGTGAGGAAGGGGGGGGAGGTGATGGGGGTGGGGGAGGTGATGGGGGTGGGGGAGGTGATGGGGGTGAGGTGGGGGAGGTGATGGGGGTGAGGTGAGGGAGAGCGTGGGGGTAAGGAAGAGGAGGGAGGTGAGAGTGAAGGGGGGGGTTCAAGCCGTCTATTAATTGGTGTGTGAGGGAAGTTCAGCGGCCCGTGTCTTGACCAGTAGCTGAGGAAACATGGACAAAAAAAAAATACCTTATTACAGTAAGCTTTAGTTCATTTTTGCTCTTACGTCTTTCACCGAGGTTTCTACAATCGACGAATTCTCAAAACTTCGGTGTAACCTTTACGGAGTTTATGATTAATGTAGTTATATATTTTGTGTTGACGGTAAAGATGTAATGTATTTGTATGTTTTTTTTTTTTTTTTTTAGTGGTGGGAGTGAGTGTGTTATAGACCCCTGCCTGGTAACTTCCCTCACTCATGTCACACCATTAACACTTCCGTCTCACACAGGAACCTTTTTGTCTCGTGGTCCAATAATCCTCACTAATTGCACACCTAAACACTTCAAAATATCATATATTACAATTTAATCTTGGCGGGTTGGTCATGACTTATATTCACCTGCTGGAGGCGGTGAAGGTCTCTGTGATACTCTCGTCTCGCTCTGTGGTCCAGATATTTGAAGAAGCTTACCTTAATCTGACCTCAACTTAGGGGTACGAGTAATTTATCCAAGCACAGTAAAGTCTCAGTGTATTACAGATAACATTTTATTTACTATCCTCTCACGGTAACTCAAAATTAGAAAACATTAATACTTCACTTTATGAGACTGGGGAAATCGACCACCGGGTGTACTTACATCTCGTCTCGGTGTTAATTCACTATAACATTTATCACTCCCCGCGGTGAAATATTTACCTAGGAACTGGTAGAAAAAACGTACTGCTGTAGTCGAGGTCTGTGCAATAACGCAGTAAAGAACATTTTATTGAACAGCTTAATTTGAACGAATTGCAGCCGGGATTATTCCTGCGATGAACGATGTAGTTAATGAGAGCAGCTGAGCCAGTTACTGTGAGGATGGTCTGTTGTCATGGTAGAGGCGCTGTTAACGTTACTCTGCCGTCTGTCTGCTGTTAACGTAACTCTGCCGTCTGTCTGCTGTTAACATCATCCAGTCTGCTGTTAACGTTACTCTGCCGTCTGTCTGCTGTTAACATCACCCAGTCTGCTGTTAAAGTTACTCTGCTGTCTGTCTGCTGTTAACATCACACAGTCTGCTGTTAACGTTACTCTGCTGTCTGTATGCTGTTAACATCATCCAGTCTGCTGTTAACTTCATCCTTACTATCAGCTGTTAACATCATCTTGCTGTCTTTCCTGTCCACACCTGTCCACACAAATCGACACCTGCCAACACCAGTCCACACCTGCCAACACCCACCCACACCTGGTCCTCCATTAGGGAACACAACATTAGCCAAACTCACACCTGTAAATCACACTAGACCAGCCATCATCCTCAACGGTGATAAAGACTATGTTATTTTTCAGTTCAGTATCATTGCCTTATTTCTTCCCACTGTGTACCTGTTCAAGGCTGCTAATGAGATGTTTCTTCAGGTATTAACAGGAGAAAAAATTACCTTAGGAGCCTGTAAAAACTCTCCCTAGAACAGCTGATTTAGGCCTCGTCCTCCTCCTCCTCCTCTCCCTGCACACATCACTTCCTCCACCCCCTCCCTTCCACACCTCCACCTCCACACATCACTTCCTCCACCTCTACACATCACTTCCTCCACCTCCCTCACATCACTCCATCTACTCATCAGTGAAGGATCCTCCCAGGGTCTGACCACATACGATACATCACACTTCTGCAGATAAATTATAACATAACGCCGGAATCTTCAAAGGCGCCAAGTCTAATTTTCACCAACGCCTCACCTGAGAGTCAGTGAATAATTTGGCTGTCATTTTTGGCCGCTATCTTTGTGCTGTAACATTTGTAAAGCAGTTAGATGTCTCCTCTTTTCTCTCGTTAGTCGGAAAACAATTATGATTATACATGAGAGTGAGGCTACAGGTGTGTGTATATATGTAAAACAAAGAAGTGTGTCTGTGTGTGTGTCTGTTTGTGTGTTTGTGTGTATGTGTGTCCGCACGTGAATCTCGGAAACTACTTTACCGATCTGTAGTGATGATGGATGGTGTTATATGTAGTGATGATGGATGGTATTATATGTAGTGATGATGGATGGTGTTATATGTAGTGATGATAGGTGGTGTTATATGTAGTGATGATAGGTGGTGTTATATGTAGTGATGATGGGTGGTGTTATATGTAGTGATGATGGATGGTATTATATGTAGTGATGATGGATGGTGTTATATGTAGTGATGATGGATGGTGTTATATGTAGTGATGATAGGTGGTGTTATATGTAGTGATGATGGATGGTATTATATGTAGTGATGATGGATGGTGTTATATGTAGTGATGATAGGTGGTGTTATATGTAGTGATGATGGATGGTATTATATGTAGTGATGATGGATGGTGTTATATGTAGTGATGATGGATGGTATTATATGTAGTGATGATGGATGGTGTTATATGTAGTGATGATAGGTGGTGTTATATGTAGTGATGATGGATGGTATTATATGTAGTGATGATGGATGGTGTTATATGTAGTGATGATAGGTGGTGTTATATGTAGTGATGATGGATGGTATTATATGTAGCGATGATGGATGGTATTATATGTAGTGATGATGGATGGTGTTATATGTAGTGATGATAGGTGGTGTTATATGTAGTGATGATGGATGGTATTATATGTAGTGATGATGGGTGGTGTTATATGTAGTGATGATGGACGGTGTTATATGTAGTGATGATGGATAATGTTATATGTAGTGATGGTGGATGGTGTTATATGTAGTGATGATGGACGGTGTTATTTGTAATGATGATGGATAATATTATATGTAGTGATGATGGATGGTGTTATATGTAGTGATGATGGATAATGTTATATTTAGTGATGATGGATAGTGTTATATGTAGTGATGATGGGTGGTGTTATGTGTAGTGATGATTAGACAATAAAATAATAACAGTTTAATGCTAAAAATATATACTTTGCTGTACCGTTGTAGTGAAAAACATGGTGGAACTTACATACACCGTTAATGAACTATTGATGGAAGAAGTTTTGGGGACTGAACAGTGAGACAATGTGGAGCCTCCCGGAGGGTGGCGTCCTAACAATTTACATTTTCATGGACGAAATATTTATTTTTAACACTTCATTTTCTTTGCCACTTGTTAGGTTACTAGCACGTCTGCCCGGTCACTTCTCTGTTACACACTGTGCACAAGTACTGGACATGTACGGGCTCTTGAATATACCTGAACATACGCTAGTCACAACATTTTCTGCCAATCATGTCTTCTATTACAGATGTTTCCCTGCAGAGCTTAATGTTCATACACTTGTTCAGCTTAATGTTCATACACCTGTACACCTGTAGAGCACCATATTCATACACTTGTACACCCGCTGAAATACCAGGTTCATACACATACACACCTGCACACACACACACTCACCCTCACGTTAAATCTTCAAAACACAATTCGGTTCATCGATGACGTAGATGAGTGGAAGGTATATAGCATGTAGGCGGCGGCACGTGACGCTCCCACAAAGAGGATATTACCAGGAGGACGATCCGACCAGCTGATACCCTCGATATTTGTGTGAACCTCACCTCAAATTTCTTACTGCACCAAGAAGACTCCGGCTGGCTTGTACGTGTCTCGTAAATAAGTTTTATAATCCTGTTAGCTTGTTCTGAATCTATCGCCAAGGTTATATATGCCGGGGATAACTCAAGATAATGGGTCGTACCGTGATTATTCTGTAAATACTATATTTTAACTTCCTACCCCACGAAAAACTATTGACAGAGGCGGCGCCGAGTTAACATACTGAACAGTCCATAAACAACACCGAGACAGAAAGGTGATAAAAGGACACATTATGGGAGGTTAATATAAACATATACACGAGAGGGGAAAAACAGAATGGGTGGTAGTTATTATGGCGAGCGTCACATAAGATAGCACCGTATGAAGAGTCAGGCGCCGAGACTAGGCTAGGTAGTGTGTCGCGCGAGAGGGCAGTGTTAAGGCGACACTGCTACTGCTTAGAAAGGTGTAAGCACCAGGTTCCTTGGTGTCTGCCTACCATTGTGTGTGTAAGGTGAGGTACACATATAAAAAGGTAGGTATTTGTATATTACTATACCGTAGAATACATGAAGCAAACCCTCTGTACTTATAAACAGAAATAAATGGTACGTCACCAATTCGAATATAGTTTCACAAGTGTTTTTTTACCTCCATATTGTGTTAAAAAAATACCAAATCCATAATGAAGTACCCGAGGCTCTTGTTGACACAGTATAGCGCCTCACACTGGACTACCGGCGAGCATCATCAAGCAGGTGATTCAGTGACCCTCTACGACCTGTGGTGTAATGGCCAGTGCAGTTGGAGAGTTGTCCGGTCTTGTCGAACTATTCCTTCACACTGGGTCATACAACTCGTTAACATAGGGTGTGGATGTTGTGTTGACGACAGCTTCTACACCTTAAACAAACTCACGCCTGGGTGGCCCTTGGGACGGCCATCCTCGTTACAGGAGAGGCAGCCATTACTTACTTACTGTTGTCGTTACCTACCATAGTCAGTGTTAATTAACCTAACCTAACCTAATCAACATAAACAAAAAATAAAAGCAGACAAAGTAATGAAGAAGAAGAAGAAGAAGAAGAAGAAGAAGAAGAAGAAGAAGAAGAAGAACTGGCAAAAATTACAAGATTCGTATCGCCGTATAAATGAAGCACTAAAATTAACAAGAGCAAAAGAGGGAAATAACTTAAACGTACAAAATATGATAGATAAGACACCGGCGAAAATATTAAGATTAAGGAATTGAAGATAAAGTTATAATTGAGTAAAACTGATGATCAGAATGACCAAGAGAAAGACGAAGAACTAGAATGGTTGAATGAAATAAAACCAAAACAATTATAGTCTCAGAATAAATAAAAGAAAAAATAAACTATGAGAGGATTGGTCAAGACAGCTCCCGAAAACGCATTGGATAAATGGGGTGGTGGGCTATGGTCGCCAACCCTCAGATATAATAATAACTTGATTTAATATATACAATCATCATCATATATAAATAAGGGGGTCACTTGAAAATATACCCCCCCTGCATATTTCACCTGATTGAACGCCTTAGTGATACTTGGGGGGTTAGGGTAGGGTAGGGTAGGGTAGGGTAGGGTAGGTTAGCATTAGGGTGGTTATTCTTCAGGTAAAATAAGCTTGAGGGTTAATCATGAGGTGATTCGAAATAATAATGTGACTAAACTAACGCAAAACTTATTCTTCCGTCCCCGTCACACACACACACACACACACACACACACACACCACACGTGACGCACAGAACCCGTAGGCTTCACCTTCCCACCTGCTAACCCCCTCCCCCACCCCCTCTCCTCCCCTCCATCCTCTCTCCCTACCTTCCGACCCTCTTCACATTTCACACTGTTCCATATATCATTCCCTAGTTACACTTTATTGCTCATTAATATTCATCCTTAAATAAATCAACTATTGTCCTCTATAACTAATACGTCAACAAAAAAGTTTAATCAAAATACATAAAATTATATAAAAATACCAAAGTTTATATTTATGTTCATGACAATAATACTGTTAGTTACTATGAAGAATAAAACAACCACAAGAAGAAGAACGGAGAGAGCGAGAGAGAGAGAGAGAGAGAGAGAGAGAGAGAGAGAGAGAGAGAGAGAGAGAGAGAGAGAGAGAGCCTTTTCCCTGGCCACTACACATATCAAGCAACATCAGCAACACTGTGGGTATTTGTATTATATCCAGGAGACTTACTACACATATTACTGTCCCCACAACAGAGACTTCCCTTCAGAAATTATATATATTTCCTATTTATTCCGATTTATTTTCATGTTTCTTCATTTATCTTCATGTTGTTTATGTCTCCATGTTTGTTTACATTCTCTTCAGTTCTCCTTTATCATCTTCCTCCCTCTGTTCCTCCTCCTCCTCCTCCCTTCCTTCAGACAACCTCAAATGGACGTTTTGCTATGAATTTGAGTAGATGGAATCCACTCAAATTCAGTACGAAGGATGTTCTTCTTACCAGTTATCACATTTCTTTTAATATCACAGACAACTTTAGACACTGAGGCTGGCGGTCTACTGATCGGTTTCTGTTGTGTTGGGCCAATCTTTGCATATTTGACACAATCATTTCATACTCTGCCCCCCAACACTCTCTTCTCATCATCGTAACTTCATCTATCATTTAAGAAAAAAGTTGTTCCACCAACCTCGTCACCACCACTTCCTGCCCCCGTCCGCAAATTGCTGTTCGACACTACCACATCCAACCCATACGACCTGCACTGATCACTACAAGAACAGCCCCATCCACTGTAAGACTCGTCAATAATTCGTAGATAACATGTGTTCACTCCTTGTCTCTTCTCCTTTTTGTACGGCTACTACGCTCCCCATGTCACTATGTGTTATATGTCCACCAAACACAGTACAGTAGAGAGAGAGAGAGAGAGAGAGAGAGAGAGAGAGAGAGAGAGAGAGAGAGAGAGAGAGTATCCCTCACGTGACCAACATTAATAAATTATACGTGTTTGTGTATCTGGCCGGCCATTTATTCTAGACAAACGCTCATTCGTACCACTGTCAACGACGCCAACGCGGGAGCCGACACAATCACTGCCTCAGATCTGGTGATGTTTTCTCAAAGATTTGCGTGTTTATGTTCCCCCTTAACTGGTGATGTGAAGGGTCTCTAACTGGTGAAGTTAGGGTTCTGTAACTGGTGATGTGAGAACCCTCTAACTGGCTCACTTCAGACACGATGACTGGGAGTGGGACTTGCTCATGGCTAGATACTTCCTCTTATTCACCATTGAAGGACAATAATAAACTCAATGATCATTAACAGCCTAACGAAATCGTTTAACCTATCACACACACACACACGTCAAAGGTGTATCAGGTCTCTACTATAACTAATGTTTGTTCTCTTACCTCAAGTTAGTGTTTTATAATACAAGATGTAACTTAAGGTCTTTAGAGAATATTCCTATAGAGATAAAAAAAGAGCAACCCGAGGCCTTATGATGAGAGAAATAACCGGTGGGGGAGGAGGGAGAAGGGTGAGGGGGAAGAGGGGGGAGGGTGAGGGGGAAGAGGGGGGAGGGTGAGGGGGGAAGGGTGAGGGGGAAGGGTGAGGGGGAAGAGGGGGGAGGGTGAGGGGGGAGGGGGTAAGAGGGGGAAGGGTGAGGGGGATGGAGTGAGGGGGTAAGAGGGGGAAGGGTGAGGGGGGAAGGGTGAGGGGGAAGGGTGAGGGGGAAGGGAGAGGGAGGAAAAGGGGGGGATAGAGAGGAGTGAGAGATTGGGAGGAGAGAGGGATTGGGAGGAGAGAGGGATTGGGAGGAGAGGAAAGAGGCATTAAGTGGGGTAAACGGGAGGGAGAAAGAAAATGGGAAGGGAGGATAGTATACTGTATATACAAGGTCGTGGACACTATGAGGGAGGGGAGAGGAGGGGAGAGGAGGAGGGGAGAAGAGGGGATGGGGGGAGAGGAGGAGGGGAGAGGAGGGGATGGGGGAGAGGAGGAGGGGAGGGGAGGGGATGGGGGGAGAGGAGGAGGGGAGAGGAGGGGATGGGGGAGAGGAGGAGGGGAGAGGAGGGGAGAGGAGGAGGGGAGAGGAGGGGAAAGGAGGGGATGGGGGGAGAGGAGGAGGGGAGAGGAGGGGATGGGGGAGAGGAGGAGGGGAGAGGAGGGGAGAGGAGGAGGGGAGAGGAGGAGGGGAGAGGAGGGGATGGGGGGAGAGGAGGAGGGGAGAGGAGGGGATGGGGGAGAGGAGGAGGGGAGAGGAGGGGAGAGGAGGAGGGGAGAGGAGGGGAGAGGAGGGGATGGGGGGAGAGGAGGAGGGGAGATGGGGATGGGGGAGAGGAGGAGGGGAGAGGAGGGGAGAGGGACGGAGAGAAGAGAACGAGACGGAGAGGAGGAGTGGAAGTAGTCGGAGGGAGAGGAAGGGAAGGAAACAGGGAGTAAGGAGAGAGAGAGAGAGAGAGAGAGAGAGAGAGAGAGAGAGAGAGAGAGAGAGAGAGAGAGAGAGAGAGAGAGAGAGAGAGAGAGAGGTGTAGAAGGAGACGGAAAGGTGGTAGGGAAGGAGAGAGAGAGGGGGGGGGGGGGGCAGCAGGAGGGGAAGTAGAAGGTTATCGTCCGCCGCTGTTTGAGTGGGTCATGAGATCTCAGGGGAGGCGACAGCAAGATTAATACGACGGAGGGAGGAGACGCCCTTAGAGCACCTACCTATATTATACTCCTCCTCCGTCGCTGCCCTCTGCTGGGTCGACGCCAGCTACCCTCGTAAATATATGTTCGAGATGAGGATTTTTGTGAGGCGTGTGTGCTGTCGCCAGCTTGAAGGATTGGCCGAAATTAACACACGGGGTTCGAGGCGGTGGTGTAATTCCATACACGTGGTGCACACACACACGTCCCTTTTCTTCATTCATCTATAGCTCACATGTAGTGTGTGTGTGTGTGTAATAATAATAATAATAATAATAATAATAATAATAATAATAATAATAATTAACGGTTTATTGGAAAAGTCGGCAGCCCGAAGGCTGAAATTATACATTGGACAAAAATGACTTATTACATACAAAGACATGGGGTAGGTGAGTCGTTTAACAAAAGCTTTCCTTACTGAAAGGAGAAGGAACAATGATTGAATATACAAATTATTAGAGTTTACAGTTGATAGCCCGGGCCTGGGCTGGTCATGGACACACCAGGTGGTGTGGTGTTCACGTGGTGTAGTAACTTGTCCTCGGGTGTTGGATATGAAGGACCTAACGTGGTCGTTGGGTTCCCATGTTGGTCACCTCTTCCGCCGATGCCGCCGTTTGGGTCTTGTCGGAGCTCTGTAAGCAGGTCTGCCTGAAGTGGGGTTTACTCCCGTATCCTTATACCTACCAAGGTTAATCCGCAAGGCAGCGAGGCAATGGTTTGTAGGCATCAGAACGTGTCCACATGCCAGTGGGCTTATGCACCGTCCCTCTGGGGCCCACTGCTACTCCGAGATCCCCTGATGGTCTAGTCTGGGCCCATGAGGCACCCAGTTACCGTGTGTTACCACGAGGAGGCACAGCAGGAGTCTTGATGGTGAGGAGGCTGTGTGCTGGCAGGGGAGGACTTAGGCAAGTTGCTTCCCTGTTCGCCACGAGGGCTAGCCAGCGGCGGTAGCTGAAAGCGAGAGGGAGCAGGCAGTGCTTCCACATAATACAGCCACACTAAACGCATTTCACCACCCTGTGTGCGAACACCCTTACACTCCCCTACACCCACATACCCTTTAAATCCCCTAACATCCCTTACACCCACTCACACTTTACAACCCCCAACACCCACAAACCCCTTACACTCCCCTAAACCCACACACCCTTTACACCCCTACACCCCCCTACCCCCACACACCCCTTACATCCCCTACACCTACAGACACCACTTATACTCCCCTACACCTACACACCCCTTACATCCCCTTATATGCCCTTACTCCCCCTACACCAACACTCCCTTACACCCCCTACATATATCCTTCAAGCAGATGTAAAGTGTGTAGCCAGACATATGGGACAGGTCCAAGCACACTGTGTGTGAAATGGCACAACACTTCATCTCTAATGGCAAGACAAGATAGCCGACATATTAAGACTGTATCCATTCTTTTTCACTCAGTAGTTATTAATTATCAGTTCCCATGAATAGAACCAAACACACAATGTGCTTGAATACCTCTCACACAAATGTGAATAACAAAGTGTGCGGCCAGACATACTGCCTCACACTCCTGTACTCATACAGTTGTGAATAACTAAACAAAGAATTTATTTGAAATACTGTGTAACATTCAATGCCATAATATCCTGACCACGGGGGTTAGTTATACTGACCCTTTGTAAACTCTACTCTGTAATCCTTTTGTACTACCGCTCACAGGATGAGTATGGGATGCACAATAAACTAGCTGCTGTAAGTGGCCCCCCAAAAATCAACACACCCCCTACACCCACACACATCCCATACACACACACACACCCCATACACACACACACACACACCCCATACACACACACACTCTCCTTACACCCCCTACACCCACACACACCCCATACACACACACACACACACCCCATACACCCACACACTCTCCTTATTCCCCCCTACACCCACACACACCCCTTACTCCCCCCTACACCCACCCACACCCCTTACTCGTCCCTACACCCACACATACCCCCTACACCCACACACACCCCATACACACACACACACCCCTCACCCACACACCCACACACACACACACCCTACAACCCCCCGTCTGCCTCACGGTAAAGTATCAAAGGAATAACTCGAGGAGGAGACCCACACTTCATGAAACGTCTGAGGGCAATAATAGGCAGCGTGGCGAGCCTGTTTCTCCCGCTCTTAAAATGCTATAAATGTCAGAGTTGCAGAGGGATTGCATTGTTTTATCTCTCTCTCTCTCTCTCTCTCTCTCTCTCTCTCTTCCTCTCTTTCTCTCTTTCTTCCCCTCTCTCTCTCTCTCTCTCTCTTCTTCTCTGTCTGTCTGTTTCTATTCAGTGTGTTCCTCTCCTATTTTTTTCCATCTTTTTTTCTTCCAGTGACAAGGTTCGATAATTGTTTGAAGTCTTCTTATACACACGCTGAGGGTCTACAGGCGTCACACACACACACACACACACACACACACACACACACACACACACACACACACACACACACACACGCGCGCGTGCTCTCGATGGAAACAAAAACAAGAGGTGAGGAAAGACGTTTAGAGTCAATGTGTTACACTAAGCAAGAACGAGTGAGTGAAAAAATGTAAAAGAATAAATAAATCCCTCGTGTGGCATCCCACATGTAAACAATGATTTGGAAACCTTAAATTATGTTGAGTCATAAAAGTCACTTGTTTAGCGTCGAGTCATTAATTTTAAGATCATACAGAACATTTTCGGTGAATCTTATGAATAGAGAGAAGCTTGGTAAACACAACTGCAGGCGGTCCTCCCCATGGCCTGGGTCTGGTCCTGTCCGATATTTCACGCCCTCCCTCTCTTTTTTCCTCGTCTCTTAAGGCGTGAAATTTCATGACTCTCATCTCTTTTATAGGGAGACCCAAGTGACGGTAAGTGGATCTGGAGGGAGGACAACAAAAGAGGACTTGGTTGGTAATATCCACATAATGGCGAGTGTAACAATGTGGTTTATATAGGCAGGTGAACACTGGCTCGTGGCCCTCGTGTTTGGTTTAACACCTTCCCGCTGAAGCTAACATTAGGTCAGGCCAGGTGATAAGCATAAGATTTACAGCCCATATATCACACTTTACACTTGTAATGTAAACGCAGATAGCCTTACCTCGACGTTTACGAGTCATTCAAAACAATAGTCCGTTCTACGTTCCTACTATCTCATTTCACTTGGCAGATGCAAGGTAAGAGTACGCCTCGCCCACCTTAGGGTGGAATTCATATTCGAATGTCATAAATAATGGAGTTAAGAGTTATACAAGCTTAGGTTTCTCTTAGAGTGAACACTTGATTCCATCCTGTGAGCGGGCGGCCACTCACATCCCAACAGTTTTAGCCAACCGAGGTACCTATTGGTTAAGTCACGAACAGGTACCATACGTGACGCACCTGAGTTAACATATCAAGTAACGTTCTCTCGTTTTTCTTTAAATATAAACATCTTCTGTATGTATGTGATAAAGTTACCTCAGCTGTGCCACCAGTGACATTTAATAAATTCCCAGAGAAGAAGAAGAGACGGCAAGGAGGGTGGGAGGACCTGCACCCCCCCTCCCTTGAAGGACCACCAGGGGACGCGCGCCATGGGTCCTGAGGCTCCCCGCCGTGAAACAGACGAACTACAGCGGCCTCCACACCCACCAACATTGTACACTCCACCATTTCTCTTGCATTCATTTTACGCTAAGAATTTGAATGTCTGTTAATGTCCCAACAGAACTAAAATTAATGGGAAGAAGACATGAATATAAAAGATTTGGCCAGAGTGTGTGGCCAGGTCCAGCGTGTTGGCCAGGTATCGTCTGAATCTGTGTTCGCCTCCGGCTTAGGTTACCACCGATAACAAACACTAAAATATATTTTTGATCCGAGACAATAGAGTCAGAAGAAATAAAACCTCTCGTGCCTAAAAGAAGCGTAACATAAGTCTAGAATTTCACTTTATACCCATTTCTCCTGCCTGTTAAATATTTATGCGCCTATTTTGTACCAATGAAGTTAGTATCGTAGCTGTGGAGGGAAGGAGACTGTGGTGGGCGAGATAGGCCTCCGTCACGCCCTCACATATGGTGCTCCCCCCACAGCTCTTCCTCCTCATAATTACGCATAAAAACAACAATAAACACGACACACAGTTTGCCTGGTTTAGTTCTTTGGTCAAAAGGCCAAAACCTGAGAATTATTTGAGCATTATAGAATTTGTAGAGTACCATAAACGTCAGGTCCGACGAGAGATAAGGTGAGGTGTAGCACATCACTCTAACACGGCTTATTTATTAACCTATAATAGTACACTTGGCGAGGTACACAAGATGTAACCGAGACACCGGCGTGGGTGGCTGACACTGGCCCAGGAGCTGACACTCTTATGTGTAGGGTCACACCTGTCACTGTGCAGCTGACACATCTGCCGGGAAGATCTTGCACATCAGTGTGGGAGACCTGACACATTTTTGTGGGAGGTCAGACACATCTGTGTAGGAATGTCAGACACATATGTCTAGGAGGCCTGACACATCTGTGTGGGAGGTCTGACACATCTGTTTGGGAGGTCTGACCAACCTGTCTGGGAGGTCAGACACACGAGTCCCGGAGGCTTCACACATCTTTATGGGAGGTCAGACACATCTTTGTGGGAGGTATGACACATCTGTCTGGGTGGTCTGACACACCTGTTTGGGAGGTCTGACCAACCTGTCTGGGAGGTCTGACACACCTGTCTGGGAGGTCTGACACACCTGTCTGGGAGGTCTGACACACCTGTCCGGGAAGTCCAACACACAATGTCTGGGAGGTCTGACACACCTGTCTGGGAGGTCTGACACACCTGTCTGGGAGGTCTGACACCTTATGAGCGTTTATACACTAGTACTGGAGGCCGGGCCATCTAAACAACATGTTTGGACACCTGCATGGGACACTGAACGCCTGCGTCGAAGGTCTGTGTAGGAAACTGACAACTACACATGTGAAATAAGCTGGGCCGCCAAGACATCAAGTGATCCGCTAATTTTCATCATACGAAAATTAGTAATTTAGTTATATCTATACGTAAAGAATTAATGTAAAGTATAATGTATTCTCGTGTCACCAGCTTCAGTACATAAGTGAAATATCCCTCACGTGCGGTAAAACCCGACTGTATATCAGACAAATCAGATTGGGCGCACATTATTGCCCCGACACATGTTAGCTCCACCTGCACCAGCTGTGACACATGTTAGCTCCACCTGCACCAGCTGTGACACATGTTAGCTCCACCTGCACCAGCTGTGACACATGTTAGCTCCACCTGCACCACCTGTGACACATGTTAGCTCCACCTGCACCACCTGTGACACATGTTAGCTCCACCTGCACCAGCTGTGACACATGTTAGCTCCACCTGCACCAGCTGTGACACATGTTAGCTCCACCTGCACCAGCTGTGACACATGTTAGCTCCACCTGCACCAGCTGTGACACATGTTAGCTCCACCTGCACCAGCTGTGACAAGAGTAAAGTCCACTTTCACTATCTTTAACATGTATATATCGTGTGTGTGTGTGTGTGTGTGTGTGTGTGTGTGTGTGTGAACGAAGGAATCATTTGGTATCTACGTTGTGCGAGTGTCTCAGTTGGTGAGTGGGTAGCTCAGCCGGTAAGTGCGTAACTCATTTGGTAAGTGTGTAACTCAGCTGGTGAATATATCAGCTGGTGAGTCAGTAGCTCAGCTGATAAATGCGTAACTCATCTGGTAAGTCCGTAGCTCAGCTGGTAAGTGCGTAGCTCAGCTGGTAAGGTCGTCATCAAGAGACCCGCTCACACACCTGGAGGACTCACTAATGACACCTTCCAGTCAAAACATTACCACTCACCTGCACAGTATTCCGTCAACGTTCACCTTAACCCACTAACACAACCGCAATTTGTACCGGAACATTATTTCGACGCAAATTAGTTTTCAAGTATAATTTCTAGTGGATGACATTAAGTGATAATTTATCCTGTTCTGTTCTAACTACGTAGTACATTAATATACAACTATTGACCTTATGTGTATAACTCTCACATCAAGGTTAGGGAGGGTAGAGATCCGTAGAAACAAAAGAAGAGAGAGAGAGAGAGAGAGAGAGAGAGAGAGAGAGAGAGAGAGAGAGAGAGAGAGAGAGAGAGAGAGAGAGAGAGAGAGAGACCCCCTGTGGATCGTGTTGTTTTCTGGTCCATACAGGTTGAAACAATAGCAATACTTTATTTAACCTTAATAACGCTGATGGGTCAACAATAGTACGAATATTGACGTGGCTGAACCTATCTACTGTTTTAATTAACTCGTGTGTGTGTGTGTGTGTGTGTGTGTGTGTGTGTGTGTGTGTGTGTGTGTACAGTACAAGTAATCAACATCCACCTCACCTCCTCCACCTCCTTCCTCTAAGTCCTCCCACCTCGCCCCTGCTCCTCCTCCTCCTCCTGCACGTCCTCCCACCTCGCCCCTGCTCCTCCTCCTCCTGCACGTCCTCCCACCTCGCCCCTGCTCCTCCTCCTCCTGCACGTCCTCCCACCTCGCCCCTGCTCCTCCTCCTGCACGTCACATGTCTCATTTATGTATCACCTAACGACCACTTCTTCACATCACTTCCCTTATACCACTTGTCTAGATATTTCCTCATTACTTCTTGCCTCTATGTAAATAAAGATGACTTATTTCATCACCTCAACACACTCCCTACTTCCCCCCTCCTCACCTCAACACACTCCCTACTTCCCCCCTCCTCACCTCCCCCCTTCCTTCTCCCCCTCTCCCTCACCTCCCCCATTCCTCCTATCACCTCGTACTAAAACTCATGATAGTGTCTTTTTCTATTATTTATTACCGGTGATGTGTGTGTGTGTGTGTATGTGTACAGCCCTCAGGGTGTGTGTTTTTTTGGGGGGGGGGGGGGGGGGGGGGGGGGGGGGCGTGTGGAGGGGGGGAGGGGGGCGTGTGGAGGGGGGAGGGGGGCGGAGGGGCGTGTGGAGGGGGGAGGGGGGAGGAGGGGCGTGTGGAGGGGGGAGGGGGGGCGTGTGGAGGGGGGAGGGGGGCGTGTGGAGGGGGAGGGGAGGGGGGAAGGGGGGCGTGTGGAGGGGGGAGGTTATAAACACATAAAGGTATTCTTGGGTCACCTGAGGGGGATTAATTTAGGGTGGGTTAAGATTAGGGTGGGTTGGGTTACAGTTAAGCATACGTTTAATTTGGGTTAGGTTAGGTTAGGCTTAGATTAAATTAGCTTAGGTTAGGGCTAGATTATACTAGGTTTGATTCAATTAGTTTTGCTCTGTCTCGCTTTTGTTAGGTAGGCACAAATACTCCCATTAATTCCCCCAATACCCAGAAACAGTTACTCAACCTCACTTACATCACACTACAGTACATGCAAATTAACCCCATCTCTACTTATAACTACTTATACTTGAGAGACTACAATACATCCATACCACATCCACTACACCAAGTCGACAATGGCTGCACATTCACTAATTAAACATCATCCATAACACACAAACGGATGATCAATTCTCCTTAATCACCTCCCAAGCTTCCGGTGCGCCCGTACCTCGTCCCAGCCAAGCGGGGCCGGGCAGCAGCTTGCACGCACGCACCTGCCAACACCTGCGGTCAATTAGTGGAATACTTGGGCTAATTGTCCACACAGTCGCGGATACATAAACATGATAATAAAGTCCAGTTCTCGTGCAGTCAATGTCAGTGTAATTTAGTCTCCTCTGGCAGGTCGGCTGTGTCGTGGGAGCTCTTTATGGTGTCTGTGGTGGGGGGTGTGGCCTCTTGTGTGGCCAAGTGTGTATGTGTGGCCAGGTAGGGGTTCTTATTGGTGTCTGAGGTGGTGGTGTGTGGCCTCTTGTGCGTGTGTGTGTGTGTGTGTGGCCAGGTGGGATCTCTTGTTGGTCTACAGACTACTACTACTACTACTACTGTTAGTAGCAGTAGTCTGCTGTTGCTGAGTTTAAGGGTGTGATTTATAATATTAGATTAATGTGCCAGGTGTGGAAACACCTGTGTTATTTTCAGGTGTAGAACCATCCATTAATTTCAGCTGCAGACATCAAGTCATATATATAAGCAGGTGTGTACGGGAACAAAATGAAACAATATGTGTATCTACTTACGATTCTATCTATTAATTTAACATATTATTTCTATCTATCATCTACATCAAACATATATATATATATATATATATATATATATATATATATATATATATATATATATATATATATATATATATAGCCAGATGTATGGCAGGTGTGTGGTAGGCTACAACACTGGCCCACCAGCCTCCACTGTATATCGCTCACACGTCACACGCGCGGCACAAGACCTGACACGTGACAGATGTGTGGTCCAGGAACACGACCATACATGAACACTAGCGACCATTACAGCTGTTATGGGCTGACAGGGGTCACCCCACCCCCCCCTCCCACATACAACTCCTCCTCCAAGGTGCACCTCCAGTGGTATGCCGCCCTGGGAGGAAGTATAACGAAACAAGTGCCGTAATTTGAGGGATAAACACACGTTACATCACAGCAGGCAACGAGCCTAATTATCCAATCATCTGATCAAACGTCCACAAACGTAGAAATGCGTTATTATCCTGCGTAAAGTAACGGATGACTCACCGGTAAGAGGGTGAGGCGGTGATGGATGCACACGGATGACTCACCGGTAAGAGGGTGAGGCGGTGATGGATGCACACGGATGACTCACCGGTAAGAGGGTGAGGCGGTGATGGATGCACACTATAAGCAACACCGATCACACAACAACGCTCTCCGTCCAGGGATCGAAACATTATTGAGTCCGTCATAGATAACGGAAATTACAACCCTCTGTTAGGGGTTTTGCTCTTTGATTCCAAGTGTTCAGGCTGTAAGTGTTCAGGTTGTAAGTGTTCAGGTTGTAAGTGTTCAGGTTGTAAGTGTTCAGGTTGTAAGTGTTCAGGTTGTAAGTGTTCAGGTTGTAAGTGTTCAGGTTGTAAGTGTTCAGGTTGTAAGTGTTCAGGTTCTCACGTCCAAAAATTACTATGTGAAGTCTTCATCGTCGCAAAAAATGAAAAACAATCCTTACTAGTGTGCATGGGCTGTATATCTGAACACACACACACACACACACACACACACACACACACACACACACACACAGAAACACTCAAACCAAACATACCTCCTCGTGGTTGACCTTTCCAAACACCGTCCATTCAGTGTTGTGTGTGTGTCATAACTTCTGCCGGGGTGACAGTGTTACGAGTGGCCTGAATGCTAAACCGAATAATCCAACTCTCTTGAATGTCGAGGTTGTCTCTGGCACATACCACCGGTGATGTGTCGTCCTATAGTTGTCAACAGGATGAGGGGAAAGGGAAGGGGAAAGGGAAGGGGGAAGGGGAGGGGAGATAAAGGGTTTTCTTCTCCTTCCCATACATATTCACCGTTTACAACATTATTATGACATTTTACTCACAACAGTTGGACTTTGGTAAACATGCATTGTGTAGAAGTTTGCAAGAAAAATCGTTCTTTAACTATTTGGGCTACCAGTGTGTCATGGGTCTACTGAGCTGAGATGGTTAATGTGACAATTAGTTAAATTCTTCCACTACAAACACATTACCATTAACCTGCAACCTTAAGTCAAGAGGCTGAGCTGAGATGGTTAATAGGACATTAAAATCTTCACCCTACAAACACATTAACTTTAACCTAGAGGCTGAGCTGTGATGGTTAATGGGACAATTACTTAAAGTTTTCACCCTACAAACACATTAACTTTAACCTGTAGCCTTAATAAAAGTATAACATCTCTCTAACATCTGCGATAATAATCTGATAAAGGGGTAGAAAAATGGGTGTAGGTGAGGTGTCGAGTGTAACAAGGTGTAGGTGATGTGTCGAGTGTAACAAGGTGTAGGTGATGTGTCGAGTGTAACAAGGTGTATGTGAGGTGTCGAGTGTAACAAGGTGTAGGTGATGTGTCGAGTGTAACAAAGTGTAAGTAAGGTGTCAAAAATAACACTGGGAAAATTACCATCGGGTTTTCTTCCGTAAATTAGACAACAAAACGAGATATTTGTAAGCCCAGGCAGACACGGTTATCTGCCAGGTATTCATGAGACCTCAAATTATCATGATCACGTTGTGTGGTGTAGGATTGGTTGGTATTCCCAGGGCAACGGGAAGTGTATAATTTGTTGTAAATGAAGGATGTGAAGAGTTGAGGAGGAAGCGATGAGAAGATAATGTAAGTGCCACCATGCATTAGTGATGGTGTTCATATTAAGGGGGGGAAGGAGGGGTGAGGGGGAGGAGGGGGGAGGGGGAGGAGGGGTGAGGGGGGAAGGAGGGGGAAGGAGGGGTGAGGGGGAGGAGGGGTGAGGGGGGAAGGAGGGGTGGAGGAGGGGGAAGGAGGGGTGAGGGGGAGGAGGGGTGAGGGGGGAAGGAGGGGTGAGGGAGAGGAGGGGTGAAGGGGAGGAGGGGTGAGGGGGGAAGGAGGGGTGAGGGGGGGAAGGAGGGGTGAGGGGGAGGAGGGGTGAGGGGGAAGGAAGGGTGAGGGGGGAAGGAAGGGTGAGGGGGGGAAGGAGGGGTGAGGGGGAGGAGGGGTGAGGGGGGAAGAAGGGGCGAGGGGGAGGAGGGGTGAGGGGGAGGAGGGGTGAGGGAGAGGAGGGGTGAAGGAGAGGAGGGGTGAGGGGGAGGAGGGGTGAGGGGGAAGGAGGGGTGAGAGGGGAAGGAGGGGTGAGGAGGGGAAGGAGGGGTGAGGGGGGAAGGAGGGGTGAGGGGGGAAGGAGGGGTGAGGGAGAGGAGGGGTGAGAGGGAGGAGGGGTGAGGGGGGAAGGAGGGGAGAGGGGGAGGAGGGGTGTGGGGGAGGAGGGGTGAAGGGAAGGAGGGGTGAAGGGGAGGAGGGGTGAGGGGGAAGGAGGGGTGAGGGGGGAAGGAGGGGTGAGGGGGAGGAGGGGTGTGGGGTATGGAGGGGTGAGAGGGGAAGGAGGGGTGAGGGGGAGGAGGGGTGAGAGGGAGGAGGGGTGAGGGGGGAAGGAGGGGGGAGGGGGACGGAGGGGGGTGGGGGAGGAGGGGTGAGGGGGAGGAGGGGTGAGGGAGAGGAGGGGTGAAGGAGAGGAGGGGTGAGGGGGAAGGAGGGGTGAGAGGGGAAGGAGGGGTGAGGGGAGGAGGGGTGAGGGGGAGGAGGGGTGAGAGGGGAGGAGGGGTGAGGGGGAAAGGAGGGGTGAGGGAGAAAGGAGGGGTGAGGGGGAAAGGAGGGGTGAGGGGGGAAGGAGGGGGAGGAGGGGGAAGGAGGGGTGAGGGGGGAAGGAGGGGTGAGGGGGAAGGAGGGGTGAGGGGGAAAGGAGGGGTGAGGGGGAAAGGAGGGGTGAGGGGGAAGGAGGGGGTGAGGAGAGGAAGGATGGGTGAGGGGAAAAGGAGGGGTGAGGGGGGAAGGAGGGGTGAGGGGGAAGAAGGGGGGAGGGGGAGGGGAGGGGGAGGTTGGCGGATCAGCTGGTCTCCGTATCAACAATGAGAAAAGGGTGGGAGGGGGGAGAGGGGATGATTCAATTAATTTTGGTCTTGATAGTCATCTCTCTCTCTCTCTCTCTCTCTCTCTCTCTCTCTCTCTCTCTCTCTCTCTCTCTCTCTGTCAATCTTTTGTTTATAAACTGGTGAAAATAAGAGATGTGGTAAGATGCTTCGCATATATTCAAGACTCCAAGGAGGAAACTTTTCTTCACATTTTCCTCCTTAACAGAACAAAGAGAAACAAAAATAAATTATCTTTCTTCTCTATCCACAAATTTTCGTAATCACAATGGCAGAAAGAGGAAGACAAGTTTCCTGTATAATATTCTCGTTTCACAAAATAATATTTGATAACCAGTTCACTTAGTCCAATTACCTCATAATAACTTTATTTACCTGTGTCTCTGTACCTGTACCTGCCAGGTGTGAGCTGAT
>CAUDMG010000667.1:520000-690000 GCA_958450375.1 Homarus gammarus | reverse complement strand
CTCGTTTTCCTCCTCAATATCCTCTTCCTCCTCCTCTTTCCCCTCTTTCTCTTCTCATCTGCTTCACACAGCCTCAAGTCTCTAAGCTAAACTAAAAAAAAATGCTCTCTCTCTCTCTCTCTCTCTCTCTCTCTCTCTCTCTCCACCTGAATGTTGTTACTCTACAAATCAAGTCTTGTGTAATACTGAGAAATATTTATTCTATATTGTCTAATGAGTGAAATGACCTGTTCACTCGTTCTATACATGTACCTAAAACTAATAACACTGTAATATTCGTTAATACAGTATATACATAAAGCTGTACCTTCTCTTGTGCCTAAATCTGTACCTGTATTTTATTTTCCTCTTTCATTCATTCGTTATTCATTATCCGGTGTCCCGTCCTTCTCGTTATCACTAATTATATCGTCGTCTCTCATCTCCCGTCTTTATCTATTCTTTTGTTTATTTTTATATAGCCCCTTAGACCCCCTACTGGGTACCTCCGTCACCACCCCCTCCCACCTTCACCCATTCCCTCACCTCCCCTTCCCTCACAAGGCACTCTCGTCTCTCATTAGGCCCCCTCAGAAGCGCCTCTTATCCCCTCCCTTACCCTTCTCAACCCCATTCTCTCCCTCTCTCTCATCCCTCACTCCCCCTTTCCCCTCACTCCCCCTTTCCCCTCACTCTCCCTTTCCCCTCTCACCCCCTTATCATCCTCTCTCTCTCTCTCTTCCCACGCTACATATTTCTCTGGCCAACTCACACATTCCTCCCTCCTCGCACACTCCTCCAGGTGGCGCGGCCAGGGCTAACGGCGGCCGAGGTCTTGAACGCCCACGGTTTCCTCTGGTAATGAACAGCGAATGGCGATCTTCTTCTCCACCCCAAGATATACACCTGTACATACATACCTCTACAGGGAATGTTATCTAAAACTTACAAGACACGTACAGTATTATTATAAGACACTTGTAAGTATATTTATTGGTTTTTCTAGTGTTTATATTTATTTTATTTTATCCATTTTGTTTGTTTTTGTTTATTCTTAGACTACACGACCGATGATAAACATTCTATTACCATATAACTCAACTCAAAAATTATACTAAGTTATGTGAGCCTTAATGACCATGGTTCGTATTAACGGGGCGTAAGATAACGACCCAAACTACCTCTCATGTTGTTACGCTTCTGAACAAACGATCGAGTGAGCCAACATTATGATAACCATGAAATTACTGTAACTTGTCTTAGGTTTCGCCTCAAAAGATGAGTTTTTTATTCTATTTCCTCTTCTTCCCTTTCTTGATATTCTCTATTCCTTAGTTTTTCTTTCCTATCTCTCTTCTTTTTCTTCTTCTTATCCTTCAGGCAATCACCCAATCATTCTTCTTCTTCTTCTACTTCCTCTTCTCCCCCTCCACCCCCACCACATCTTCCCCTTAGATCTCTTCCTCTTCCCCCTTCTCCTACCCCCACCCCCCCTTCTCCTACCCCCACCCCCCCTTCCCCCACCCCCACCACCTCTTCCCCCTCCTCCTCGCCCTCCTCCTCCTCTTCACAGCATCCTTCATCCAGCTCTCCTTTGAAGGGATCCGCAGCTAACTACCCCCCTCCCCCCCCTCAGGACGTTGATGACCGTGAAATTAGAGTTGTTTGATTATTGTAAATGAACCGATACAATACTTTCATATATTAGTGCCTATAGAACCACTAGGAATGGTGGTGGTGGTGGTGGTGATGGTGGTGGTGGTGGTGGTTGGTGTGGTAGTAGTAGTGGTAGTGGTAGTAGGACAGTGTAGTAGTGTTACACGTGATGAGAGAACCAGACCACCCGACTTAGCACCTCGGTTCACTACACACTAACAAAGTGGAACACACAATATCAAGTTAAATATCAAACCACAGCCAAAAAAAAAAAAATTAAATTATCGTTTTTTTTCTTCAACCTAATTACCACCTGATGATTCATGGATGGTAATAATAAACATAATACTCTATCAAATAAATTATTATCGAGTATTACCCAATTTTACAATACTAATGCGTATATTAACCAGTAATTTATATTAAGTGGAACAAAATACCCTAATTAATAATATACCAAACAATTCATATTTTTCAAAAAAGTTATAATATTTTGTATGGCAAAGTTTACAGATAATTCAATTACAATTATTTCTCTTTATGTTCAAAATTATTTCCCATTACAGAGAACCTCATTAGCTTCCCATCGTAAACAAAACAGAAACGTGGCATTTAATTTCGCTTATTCCTCCAGATACAGGTACAACTTCACATGTAATTACAGATAGAATTACAGGAAAAAATGACAGACATAAGTACGGTTACTACAGGTGTAAACACAGGTACCAGGATCTATATGACAGGTAGAGGAAATTCACAATGATAAAAATAAACATTACTCCCAAAACAGAAAGTTGAGTTTAGGTAAAAAAAAATATGATTAAACGACTTTTAAATCAATCAAATAAATAATTAATTAATATAATTTACATAAGTCATAAAAATAAAAATAAATGAAAGACAGACACAGACAGACAGACAGACAGACAGACAGACACAGACACAGCTATCAGGTCAGTAAACGAAACACTGATTTACGGACTCAAGCGTGGACGGACTCAAGCGTGGACGGACTTAAGCGTGGACGGACTCAAGCGTGGACGGACTCAAGCGTGGACGGACTCAAGCGTGGACAGTGGGTGACCTTATCTAAGCGAGGGATTACCTACTGCTGTTGTCCTGACGAGTGTCTGTAGGAAGGAAGGAAGGGAAGGAGTAGAAGGACGGGAGGAGTAGAAGGACGGGAGGAGTAGAAGGGTAGGGAGGAGGGAAAAGGCAACGTAAGAAGGAAGGAAGGAAGGAAGAGGAGAAAGTGGAGGAAGGAGAGGAGGAGGAGGAGGGAAAGAAGGAATGAAGGAACAAATAAAGGAAAAAGGAAAGAAACAGAATTAAGAACAGAATCAAGATGGAAAGAAAGAAAGGAATAAGGAAGGCAATTAAGAAAGTAAAAATGAGAGACTAAGAATTTTAGGGAAGGAGAATAGGCAGAAGGGCGTCCCATATTTCCCCTCTCACACGCTCCCTGTTTCTTCCACTTCCTCATCTTTTAACTTTGTTCTTATCGCGAGGCGTCATTGTTTTTTCCTCTCTCTCTCTCTCAGTTCCTTCCTTTTTTTCTTTCCATGCCGTTCTTATTATCGTCTCTCTTCCAGTTTATCTGTTTCTCTCTCACACATTCTATATTTTTTCTTTATGTATCGCTTCCTTCTTGAACCTATATTCTAACCTTCATCTTCTTTTTTTCTTCTCCTTCTCTTATTCGTTTATAGTTCTTAGTCTTCCTCTTTTTATATTTTATTTATTCCCCTTTACTCTATTTCACTTTCCCATACACGTCACCAGATTTCCGATTCATTTCGATTTTCTTTCGCATTTTTCTTCTTTTTTCTTCGTTTCTTGGTGGGTGTGGCTCTAGCAGGTGGAGGGAGGGAGGGAGGGAGGGAGGGAGGGAGGGAGGGAGGGAGAGAGGGAGAGAGGGAGGGAGGGAGGGAGGGGGGGAGGGAGGGTAAGGGATCAGGTGTCACGTAGACTCACTCATTTTCCGCTTCACATGTTTTAACGACCCAAACTTCTCCTCTCCCTCCCCCCTCCATCTCCCCATCTCTCTGTTTCTCACCCTTATCATCCTCTTCCTCCCCTCCCTCTCCTCTCCTCCTCCTGCTCCTCCTGTCACCCCTTCTTTCTGTCTGTCTGTCCCACCAGCTTCTTAGATTAAGATATAAGACATAATCATTTAGTAAAATCGCCATTAATGTCCAAATATACACAGACAGGGCAGGTATACAAATGATCTACATAAACAGTCTTACATATCAGGGGGTTGGCGACCACAGCCCTCCACTCTAACCGTGCTCGGGCTGTTTTAACCAATCCTCCAAAGTTTGTATCTCTCTGGGGACTCAGTTTTTAATGTAATTCCTCCACCTAGTCCCTGCCTTCCCCTGGCCCTCCTACCCTCAACTTTGTCCATTAGTATTCCGTTATACCTAATATGAAGAAACTATCATATTTGTCTTTCTCTACACATTTAAAGTATTTTTCTTGGAGTTTTTGCTAACATTAGTTGTTCTTCATTTGTTTTCCTGTCAGTGTAGCCAAGGTATGCTAATTATCTTATTTAGTGGCTATATTGGCGGCCATCTTTACTATCTCACGCTTCTCGAGGTCACTTGAGAGGTACAGAAAACACCAGGACACACATGATGCAGTACATCCAACATTTCCAGGTTCACTAAAAGATCAGGGTTTGACTGCAGTCGGTGAGGGAACCCAGCTGGTTGAACAGAAGTAAACAGTATGTAGCCTAGAGGTCGTGGGCGTGGACATGACATCAGCCACCCCCCCGCTACCCAGATGAAGCACATGTTTACGTGTGAGTAAATACAAGTGGTGTAGTGGTGAACACTTTACGAGAGAATAATAAACTAGAGGCAATCCTTATCCCCCGGTCGTAAGATGGTGGCAGCTGATAACGGCGAATATTTGAGAGCTAAAAAGCATTATTCTCCCGCTAGTGTATGAGATTTGTGTTTACATCCGGGGTACTGTATATCCCCAAGACAGGTGTGTTGTACTTACGATGGTGAGGTAATAATAATAGTAGTAATAGTAGTAGTAATAGTAATAACAATAATAATAATAATAATAATAATAATAATAACAATAATAAAAATAATAATAATAATAACAATAATAATAATAATAATAATAGTAGTAATAATAATAATAATAATAATAATAATAATAACAATAATAATAATAATAATAATAATAATAATAATAATAATAATAAACATCTTTACATCACCAAAATCAAAGAAGAATTTACTTGATAAACTCAAAAATAATTCACGAAGAGTAACAGTCCCCCCCCCCCCCCAAAAAAAAAAAATTATTCACGTATGTATATTAAATCCAAAAACCAATTATCAATAACTCACACAACAGAAATAAGAATAATTTACACACAACTGATATATTCAGTTCACTTAAACCAGCCATTCTCTCATCGTGGAGTCAAGGAAAACGATGATCAGTGAAATTATTCGTGTTAAGAAATTTGCCAGACGGAGATTATTATTCTATGGTCTGTGGTCTTTGGTCTGTGGTCTATGCGGCCTTGTAATAGCACCATGTAAACGAGCCTGTGCTGTGACCGTCGTTTGTACCGTAAAAAAAAAAAGAAAAAATATCCCACCTAATTCGGGAATATTAAAAAATAAATATGCCGAATTAGTAATACGAGTTATACCAAAACTAATTACCCCACCAAGATTATTTCACCCGATTATTAAACACTTCTATGCTGGGGAATCTTGTTAGGTTAGATTAGATTAGGTTAGCTTAGGTGATATGAAATTAAACTAGCTTAGATTAAGGTCAATTAAATAAGGTTAGGTTAGATTAAGATTAAATAAGATAAGGTTAGCGTTAGGGTGGTGAATCTTAAGGTCAAATAAATTGGATGTCTAATCTTCAGGTGATCTTTTGAAACAATTATTTACTACGACGTTTGTTGGGAGCCACTCAAAGCATCAGTCTCATTACCAACCACTAAAATTATAATACCTTCAAAATTAATATATGACCAGAATCTCAAGGTATATATATTTTCCACACCATATAACTGCCTGCTATATTATTTACCTTATGACAATATACGTACCGTAGTAAGCAGCAGTAATCTCTCTCTCTCTCTCTCTCTCTCTCTCTCTCTCTCTCTCTCTCTCTCTCTATAACTACGCCAACAGAAGCAATAAGTTAACGATCATAAACTCCTCTTTGCCATTCAAGCAGTTACTTTATGTTGATCCGATGACAGAATAACTTGGCTTAACAGGTGTGTGCGTGTGTGCGCGCGAGTGGTCTTGTAATATGTACAGTTGGCCAAGCTTCCACCTTTAACACCGAGTAGCGGGATAGGAGAAATGTGGCACCAGCGCGGTTTTGTGTGTGTGTGTGTGTGTGTGTGTGTGTGTGTGTGTGTTTAATAATAAATAATAATAATAATTAACGGTTTATGGAAAAATATACAGTTACATAATTGTGGAATGACTCGATTGACAAATAATATACAAGTAACATAAGTGATATATAATAACTAGGTAGGGAGAAGGCTATACTACAGGGCATATCAACATAGTGACAGTGCAAAAGTAAGATTGACTAGGAGTGAACACACTGGTTGACTACGAGTTGTTGATAATTTTTTACAATGATTGGGACTGAGTTGTTCTTCTAGTGATCGCTAAGTGCTCGTACGGACTGGATGTTGTTGTGGTGTCGAACAACAATTCGCGGACGAGGGATCTTGGGTGAAAGCAGGAGCCAAACTGTCCATAATGTCTGGTCCTGAAACACCAACATATTGTAAAGAAGTAATAAACTTGAATTCGAAATCCCCCTAAACAGATGCCTCCAGAGATTTTTTCAAACTCTAAAAAGACGTTCAAATATTTTTTAAAAACTACAAAAATGAATCCAAGAACTTATTCAAATGTTAAAAATTGCGTTGATACTTTTCAAAACAATAAAACATGTTCACAGGTTTTCAAGATAGTAACCCTATTTACACCCATGTAACCACACCGACACTACAAGACGCACAGACCAACAGACACACACCCACAAGACACACAGACCAACAGACACACACCCACAAGACACACAGACCAACAGACACACACCCACAAGACACACAGACCAACAGACAGACAGACATAGACACCGATAAGACACGCACTTCAACAGACAGACAGACAGAGTTCTTTTGTAGTCACATCAAAGTTATCTAATACTTAAGTTAGATTCAAGAACTCAAGTCTTTACTACATTGATATTTGTTCAAGTGTCTTACAAGGCTTAATTACCTAATCGCCAGGTGACGCACAAATCAATCGGTTCGTCTGAATTATGTACCGGGTACCATAATATTTTGTATTTACATGTAATCTTAGTAAATTTAGTAAATACACCAAAAAGCCTATTTTCTTGTTTTACATTTAAATTTCAGCATCCACTGATTTATTATTCACAGAAGTATATTAAACTGATCTAAATACCAGAATAATATTAATGACCTCAGTTTTTCAGTTTGAGAGAGGAAACGTGTCGACACGTCTCCCGGGCGCTGAGTCGTAGATAAATGCTACGGATTATATAGGACAGTAGTAACTAATGTGGAGGCCAAGAGTAGTGGTGGAGGCCAGGAATGGTGGTGGTGGAGGCCACGGATGGTGATGGTGGTGGAGGCCAGGGATGGTGGTGGTGGTGGAGGCCATGGATGGTGGTGGTGGTGGAGGCCATGGATGGTGGTGGTGGAGAGGAGTAGTGGTGGTATGAGGCAGGAGTGGTGGAGGGGTGGTGAGGCTGGCAGAAGGTAGTAGGTGGACAGGTGTTGAAAGCCGCAGGTGAGAAGCACATAAACGTAAACTTCAAACCCGAGAATTATTCATCTTTCTGTGAGTTAGTGACATCGACAACAGTAATACACAAGAATCATCGAAAAAGAACACCAAGATTTTAATGATTATATAGTCAAGCCAGGGCATTCATATTGGAGGAACCAGTACTAGTGGGGCCCAGCGACAACACCCACCCAGGCCAAGGGCAATATTTCTCCCTTAACTATCCAATTATGTCTAAATCAGTGAGAATTATTGAACACAAGAGAGGAATTCGAATAATTAAGGCACTCATATATTTAAATCTATTCATAACATGTTAGCGCCTTTGACCAAGCTATATTTACGTTTAGAGGAAGGGTTAAAACTCGGTGTAAATTGTATACGTCAAAGTCAACGCCGCTGGGCTGGCTATGAATATATAAATAGCACATATCGCTACTGAGGCCACAAGTGTTTTTCACCAACTACCTACAACTCATTTGCATAATTCAACTCGAAATTCATTGCAGGTTTTTTTTATATCTCTCTCTGCCGTTTCTTTCTGTCACTATTTTTTTTTTTGTATTAAGTCGAACCCGAGTGTTATATATGATAAGCGACCAGCCTTTCCCTCACCACCTGTAGCTCCCGGGCGCCTTCGTCAGCTATCATCACACGAGGTAGATGATTGGTACTCTTTAAAGGTGTGGTTCTAAGGGCGTGGTAAGAGCCCAGCTTAATCATATGAACTACAACACCTGCAGGTAAATAACTAAATTAGTCTCTGGACAACCTGTGAATGACCCACCTTGAAGAAATCTTACTTTCTCGCTCTGGGTTAAATGATGGACGTTTTATTTAAGTATATTTTCCTGGGGTCAGTTTTGTATTACCTCTTCCTAATTTCGTACGCACATGTGTCTAAGTGGAGGGTTTACATACATGTTTTCTTCTAGTATTCTCTCTATTGAATGCTCTCACTTTTTAACGTCCTTCGGCTTCATTTATCATTAATTCTCCATTAGTTTTCATTCGTTTTAAGCTTTTACACTTCTCCAGTTTTTTTCTTTTATGGTGTTTCTGCTCCACCTGCCACCACCATCTCCTCCTTCTTCTCCCCCTCCTTTAACCAGGTGGTGGTACTGTAAGAAGCTGGTCTCCCCATCACTCTCACACCTGCCGCCTCACCACCTCACCTCCAGAACCCTCTCACACTTGGGAGCTGCACACACACACACACCTCCCAAAATACCCCTTGCCGGCACCTCCTCCTCCTCCTCCTGATAAGCGATGGTTAGTGAATCTAAGAAAAAAGAGGAGGAGGAAGAAGCGGAAAGAGGTTGATAGGTATAAGGCCTCACGGTGAAGCTCATAAGCACTTCAGGGATCGGTTGCAAGCCTCAGTCGGTGTGGCCATCAGGAGTGAGTCGGAGGGGGAGGTAATCGAGCCGTGTTACGAGGCTCACGAGGGAGGTGTTCAATTACCTTAGACGTGCTGGGAGGAAGGAGGGGGGGGGGGGGGTGGCTTAATGAAAACGGGCGACTTTGATATAGTTCACGGTGTTCTGAAAACGAGGCGATGGGACCGTTTGGGGAAAGTGGCAGATGGTTGGTGTGATAAGGTGGCAACTGATGTGACAACTTTATCTAATGATCAATTAACATACATCAGCCGTAATAGATGGACTTCCTGATACCGTAAGTCTGATGTTTCTTCACCAGACCAAGACTTTAGTGCACATTACGTGTTATCTCCCCCCCCCCCCCCCCCTGCCTAAACTTGGCCCCGGGGGAGGAGGTGAGGGGAAGGGGGTAGAAAGGAGGGTGTGGGTGGGGGAGTATTCGATAACTTAAGGTGACTAGAGTGGACCAAGGGCTCGTATGTCACCATTTTTTGTACGTCATTATTATTCGTCGGCAGATACAGCGACACCACCACCATAAGATAACGTCAACACCAGATCTTGAATATTTATGCCACGTCAACCAACAACACAGGAGGAGTTTATGTTTATGTCTGTCTGTTTCTCTTAACTACTGCAGGGGAAACACACACACACACACACACACACACACACACACACACACACACACACACACACACACACACACACACACACACACACACACACACACACTCACATTTCCCCAACATGAACAAGTGGATAATAATACTTGAATCTCATCTACCAACTCAAAAATACAGACAAAATCAATACCCTTATTATCCTCAACACCTGTGACAACTAGTGTGGGTCAGGTAATCCTTCGTCAGTAGAATTCTCCTTCGTTTCATGTAACTCTCTCGTGATAACTGTTTATACTGTCCATAAGTTGAGATAATTAGGAGTTTATAGTGTTAATTAACTGCTAAATTATTAAGAGTAAATAAGATACGTTATTTGTGTCCCGTGTCTATATATACAGTAAACAGTTTAGTGATTCTATGTTGCCTACTCGAGTTGTTCTGACAAAGAGAATGAGTACAGATTCACCTGAGACATTCACCCCCTAGACTTAGTTCACCTGAAGATTAATCACCCTAACGCTAACCTAACCTATCTTTAACTAAGCCAACGTACCCAAACCTAACACTAACCTAACCAAACCTAACACTAACTTAATTTACTCTAACCGTCCAAAGCTAACTCACCCAAACTTAACCTAACACTAACCTAACTTAATCTAATATAACCTAACCTAACCTAAATTACTCTTACCTAACTTTACGCTAACTTAACCTAACCTCATTAGTAAGCGTAAAGGAAATCAATCTTCTGTTGAATTAAGCTGAGGGAGGTTAATCTTGAAGTGATTCCGAGTATAACTTTGAAAAACTACGAAATAAACACCTTCGCAAAATTAGATCTTGTGGACAGTGATTTAAAAGGGATTAAAACTGTGTAAATTCTATGTAATGGGACCACAGATACCAACCATCTGCAGTATATATCTCTCTCTCTCTCTCCATGAATATATACCAACGTAAAGAGGACACACACACACACACACACACACACACACACACACACACACACACACACACACACACACACACACACACTTCTGCCTGAGTTTCGAAATAACAGATATAGCTTTAGTGTGAAGGCCATTTCCTCAACAAACTCATAAGGAAATAAAAGTTCAACATATCAGCATATCACAGGGCGGTATACTTTCAGGTGACTATTAGCCGTCGTGTAAATATACTGAAGCAGGAGGAGGGTTGAGGGAGGGAGGGAGGGAGGGAGATAAGAGGGGGGGGAGGGAGGGAGAGAATGGAAGGAGGGGGGGAGGTAGGGAGAGAGGAAGTGAGGTAAGAAAGAAGAGAAGTAAGAAGGCAAGAGAGAGGAAAGAAAGTAAGAAGAGAAATAGGGAGGGAGGGAAGAAGTGGAACGAGAGAGAGAGAGAGAGCATGAAGTCATCACCACCTCAAGACCCAGGTGAGGGTTATCGGCGACACATCCAGCAATACAATTGAGTGAGTTATCCCCTCCTCTTGTGTTGATTGAAAGCCCCAACATTCCGTAAAGACGTTCACATGCCTCCTATATTTAGTTTAAGATTTCTACAAGTCAGATGTGTTATCATAATGTCCTCATCAGATCTTTCCAGTAAGTGATCACACAACATCCTTCTTTAATATCTTTTATGCTTTATCAGACAGCCATTGTCGGGGGAGGTGACTTAGGTCGGCCCCCCACGAAGACTGAGTGTGACGGGAAGTTTACCTACCGACCTGGGGTGAAATGTTTACCCTCGGAATAGAGAATTATAAGGCTTTTTCGTTCACGTGTAGATTAAGCATCCAAGCTTATTACATCTAAGGATTAACCAAGTTAATGTTAACCTAACCTAACCTAACCTAACGCAAATTTAACCTGATCTACCGCGAACCTAACCTAACTTAACCTGACAACCCAAACACTAACCTAACCACCCTAACCTAATCTAACCTAACTTAAAACTAAACTAACCTAACTTAAGCTAAACTAACCAAACCTAACCCTTCCCCAGGTAACGTTCAGGTGAAGCAAGCTAAGGTTCCTAATCTTCACGTGATGCAGTATTTTTCACCGCGTCTTCACTACAGCGTTACAACAGCCGTGGCAACCTTCATTACACAAGACGGGATTATAACTATGAAATTTCTTTGATAACATCTTAAGTACATCATTATGGCCGATAGTGAGAGAAACGATATTTAATTACACGGACAGACTGTAACAATAATAAAGTAACTGACCGACTGACTGAACTTGGTTGACAAACTGACTGACACATTCACAGAGAGAACTTTTTGAGCAACTGAAGGCAGATTTTTGGACACTCAGATTATTTTATAAACGTCACAGTGACAGAGTTTGTCGTGTGTGTGTGTGTGTGTGTGTGTGTGTGTGTGCGTGTGTGTGTGTGTGTGTGTGTGTGTGTCAATTCTTAAACACCCTTCTGGTACTATATTTCAAGACACTGTGGCCGGGCCGCTGCATGAGACCGGGAACTACTTAATTAACTTCACCAATTACTTATTTAACGCTAATTTCCTCATGTTTTCCTCTATGCGCATTAGAGGCGTAAGAGCGCAATAAACCAGGAAATACGGTGTAATAAATCAATGAAGCTGAATTACCCAAAAATACATAACATACCGTCTAATCCAGCAAACACCAGTCTGTCATTACAAGCGCTGGGCATTATAGCATTAATAACAACGAGCATTATAGTAGTAACAAGTAATAATGATAATAATTGACTCACTAAACCAAATTGGCTTAAGCGCAGTAATCTTTTGGAAGAGGATGAAGAAGATAATGATGATAATAATAACAGGTAATAATAACTGGTTGCCTCACAAAAGTATTCCCTCTGCCTGGGCAACACATACCTCACCTGGGCAACACATACCTCACCTGGGCAAGACAGCTTCATTACCTGTTTAAATGGAACATTTTTATTACTCTTATTTATTGTTTGTTTTTATGTGTTGTTCTCATTATCATTATTGTTGTTGTTATTCTTTTAATTGTTTCATTACTGGTGTTATTAGTTGCAGTTATTATTGTGATTATCATTATTACAGGTAATAGTATTTTATTAAAACTATTATTATTGTGGTTTTCAGTATCATTATCATCGTTATTTCCAGCAAGTTGTTGTCATTCTTGAAAATTTTCGAAAAAACAATTTTATACAAATATTTGTGAAAACAATCCGTTAAACGTGTTATCTATATACACAGTATATTAATACATTCTGTGTGTGTTTGTGTGTACGTGTGCGAGCCTGTGTGGGGCCGGGTAAATCAACAACTGTACTAGGCTATAAGGCTAAGTGCATTTATTCCACACCTGTAGGGCAGCAAGGTAGCAGCAGGGTACCAGACTCAACTGAAACGCTGTGATGATGAAGGATTATCCAGACTTGTATAATTCAAAGGATGATGTACAGTCGTATAATTCAAGGGATATTCCATACTTTTATTACCCAAAGGATGATCTACCGGTATACCTGTGTAATTCAATCTACTACACTGTAGTTTTGGCGAGTAGTCGTTTCCAGGCCCGTAAGGTCTTACCCTGTACGATAATAATCATCACTTGCTCCACCATAAATATCCCCCATCTGTCACACACTACTTCATCTCCGTCTTCCCATCAAACATCTCATTTCCAGATATCCATCACAATTTATCAGGCGGACATCTTGGTCATTTCCCCTCGTCAGTGTAGCCACCTCGACGGGGGACCTCCCCTTCCACCCGCCTCAACCCGAACTAACAGCCCGGAGAGCTATTTCCGGTTTCCTCACGTAATTACAAGCTCGTTCAGGGGACCAGTTTCCCTCAGGCGGGTACAGGGCGCGAAATGAGGGGAGTGGAAGACCCGGATGTTTCCCCTTCTTGTGTCGATCAGTGATGCTAATGTGTGGAGGAGTCTGCCAGTGGACCGCTACGTGGATGATTGGGATATTATACATTTCAAGTATTCATATAGTTCCCAAATAAGTGAGCACAAGACGCTCTAGAGTTTCTATGGACGTTTTAAACTATTACAAAATTATATATACTGTATACAACTATATTTTTTAACTAAATAAGACCCTTTGGCAACCCTAGGTGGGGGAAAGCAGGAAAACTTGACTTTGGCGAAAAATCACAAGTGTGGGAGTTACAGAGGTCACTGCCAGACGTACGACCAACCCAGTGTCATGGTCATATTGATGGCGAGTCTGTTTTAACTCTGTTGATTCTTATTATACCACACGCCCGCAAAACATGAATGGGTAGCTGGTTAGCTATCCCTAAGAGGAAACGCGTTTTCCCTCTCGACGTTTTACAACTAGGATCCCTGTCCAAGTCCCGCCCTTGTGAGGACAGTTGTCAATACATTTTTATTCCACTTTCTCTTGGGATGCTCAATCTTGGATTAGTTTATGTAAATCAACTTTAGTAATTCGCCAGACCTTTGTCAACTGAGGGTCATCCTTGAATGTGTAACAGTTGGTTTGTTTGTAATTTCTAAAAAAAAAAAAATATATATATATAATATATATATATATATATATATATAATATATATATGTATATATATATATATATATATATATATATATATATATATATATATATATATATATATATATATATATGATGATAACCACAAGGAAAGAAGAAAACACGAAGTTCCCACGCGCTTTTGTGTAATTCACATCTTCAGGGGTTATCAGCATATACCTAGATCACGCGCACCTACAGTGATTTACTTGCATATACTGTATATATATATAAATATATATATATATATATATATATATATATATATATATATATATATATATATATATATATATACATATATATATATATATATATATAAAAATAAAATAAATAAAAATAAAAATAATAATAATAATATGCAGCATTATATAAATAAACCAATATTAATACAAAGGTCTGACGACCCAAGGGAGCAGAACAAAGATAAAACACTAATAGGAAAGATGAAGCGATCTGGTTGAGCCCAGATTCTTTCTACTCCTATTGTATTTTAGTTTCACCACTGTTTCTTCAACCCCTAATAATCTTCTTTCACCTCATAACTAATGACTCCGTTCCGTTCCGGATCAAGCCTCCCGTGACGTACTCCAACTTTGCTCCCCAGGTATGTAGCATGTGTTCCCCGCCGATATAGCCATTCAGTTTGATTTCGTCAATTGTGTGAATATCAGTGTTCATGCTGTAACAGTGGAATTGTCATTCACCCAGTGCGAGAAGAAATATAAAGTAAATGTCGTCCGACTTTGCTAGACGAGAGATGTTGTTTGTGTTTGAGTCCATGCTCTCCCGTGACGTACTCCAACTTTGCTCCCCAGGTACAGTGGGAGGCTTTTTGAACACCCCACCTACTGCCCCGGAGTCGGTGGCTACTTATCAGTTAGCGGTAGTGACCGATGTCGGTGATTCGAGATGATTGAAGCAGCAGGTCTGCCTCGTGGGCCTTAGATCCCAGACGGTCAACATATATCCCTTAATTATCCCATGTCGGGTAGTGAACCCAGGTATAAGTTGTTGGTTTCAGTAATAACGTGTTTTGTGTTGTGAGTGCATCTCATATGTACTAACAACAGTCTGTGAAGGTATCAGGTGTAAGTTTGTCTGGTAATGTACGGTAATGCCATGTACCACCAGTAAGGTGTGAGAAGTAAAGTATCTGATTGGAGTTGTAATGTGAGTGAAGCCACGGAGTTGATCCTGGTAAATGTAATGAAATGTAACACCAGTAAGGTTGTGTGAGTAATAAGAGTGCAGTACCTAAGTGATTTGCAGTTGAGTAAAGCCGAGGAGTTGCACCTTGGAGTTGTATGTTAATGATATATTTTTCCCTACTTTGATTTCATATTAATAAACCTTTTCTTAGAGGACATTAGGGGTATTCATTTTCCCGCAGTAGTTCACCTTTATTTCCGTCCAAGTGACCGTGATATCAGAATTACAATACCCATGTGCCCTGGACCCTCGCCATGCTACCAAAGAACTAAGGTTATGTTGTAACCATTGAAGTGAAGTAAGCAGAAAGAACAATTGAAGGAACTAAGACAAGAGAGTATGAGTAAGACAAGGGGGGCAGCTTGAGTGTGAGAGATCCTTACACTAGAGGTGTGTTTTCATATTCTGATGAGTATATATAAGGATTGTTATTAGGCATAAATCGTCATCCAGTTCTTTATTAATCAAAGTGAACTTCTAACAAAATGTAACCTAATTTGACTAAATTTCAATATAATTGAACCTATCAATTTATAATCTGGCGAAACTCATTCTGTTGAAACTAATAAAGATCAACCTTATTCGAGCCTAACACGACATTACCTAATCTTTGTCGCCCCATACAACCATCCTCGAGCTGGACCGATGAGAAGTTTGGTGGTGCATTCATGTACAGTACTCCAGTTGTTTACGTCGTACGGCATTATATCGGTAGGAGAGGCGATTTTTCCAATAAAATTTCCTAAAACACTAAAATCGGCCAATATTAACCCTAATGGTTCGTCAGTCATATGGGACCCACATCCAAGACGTGTCGGGGAGATATATTCATAAGTGTGCCATAGTGTTTGTTTGAAATTTCCATGTCTTCTATAAAAATATTTTGACGCCTTGCATTCACTCCAATGTTGTTCTTTTGTACACCAATTTAAAAGTTAAAACCTATGTTGTTAATAATAACGCACAAATTAAAAATGTTACAATCAACTATTAAATATCATTACATAAAAATTACGTTTCACAAGTTAAATTAGCGATAACGATATTTTGTAAGAAAAAACAAAATTATCTACTCAACTTCCACAATATGTACAGTATTATATTTGGGCTGCCGGTATTATTATATACTCATAAAATACTTAAACAGATCGCATGAGATAAATGAAAATAATCACTGGAAAGAATAACTAAGAACGAAGATAAACCACTCGGTAAACACATCTCTAATCTAAATTAATATAAACCACAAACTCAACAAAAGAATATAATCAGACAAGGAAATACTGCAATTAAAGTTAAATACAAAATAAAAATAATCTAGTTCCCACAAGCAATTATTTCTCGTTTACTCAACACTGAATTACCGTAAATAACACTTTAAATATCTGATGTTTTCTCCTTTTTAAAGTGAAAATGAACCAAATTAGAATATAAATCCTTAAACAAATTATTTAAAGATATTTTAAATATTTTTACTACATAATACTGAATGTCGGTGAAGTATAATAGAGGGAACACCATTGATTAATTAATACGTTGTGATATATAAACAAAAATTATCTAACTAACCTGTTTATAGTTTAAATGTTCACAGATGTTGTCTTGTATAGTATTTATTCATTGTAGTTCATCATCTTGGGGAAAACATTTGGAACATTCACGAACGATCAAGTTACACAACAGGATCAACGTTATATTAATCCTCAAACATCGTCTTTGTTTCATCAATATCCTCACTATTGTTAATGTTAATTGATCAAACTAACATCCAAAATTTGTTATTTATATTCAGTGTATTCACGGGGATTAAATTTGGAATAATATCTTGAATTAAATGCCCGGTGGGTCTCGACACTTGACACAGGTTTAAATTACTGACAAAATATAGGTCAACTGTGGCAACAACCATCATATCAGCTTTGTGATTGGCTGAGACAGATTAACAAATTGACAAACCAGCAACTATTTGACCAATGGGTGGAATGTAAACAAAGCAGCGGTCTCCTCGCCAGGGTAATACATCTATTTTATCTAATTTGTCGCTGATAGCTAATATTTAACCCAATTTAAACTACGTGGTTAAATACCTTAGCCGTTGAAGCTCATTAATGAAATATAACAACAACATCCGCACTTGATCAGTTCAGAATACGAAGAATAAAATACTTCTACTTTTCTTTCGTGAGTATTTCTGTAATCGACTTATATTATATAGTGGGACTCGCTGCCAGGGAACGTCTGTTACACTCCGTCGGACCCCTGTTTAATATTATCTTATATATTAATTCACTATAGTTTCGTAGTAATGGTAAATTCAGTTATATCTGTTATTATTAATGTGTTACGGCATTAACGTTCGTGAACCAGATATTAATGATTAAATTCACTTACTTATTAACTGTTAATTATTAGACTACATATATTAGGTCATCTGTGTGTGTGAACTAGTTATTACTGAACAAATAACGTATCTTTATTATAGACTATAATTTAGAATATTATAAATGTCTTTGTTATGGTAATCCTCACCCTGTAATGACTGTAAATGACAGCTATTTAGAGGTGAATGACTATTATATCAGAATAATTAAAAGATATGAAAACACAAATTAATTCATTCCGTAAAACTATTAAAAGATTTCATATTACAGTATATTACTGTATTTAACAACCAAAGGGTTTACACTTTTTACGTAACTTTTTACTTCGTGTTACTTATGAAATATAACGATCGTAGAATATTTACTAGATTTACGACATTAAAAATAACTGGTCAAGATAAAACGTATAAATAGAAAAGACACAACTTACATAAACGCCGCACTGTTTACCGCCGGGGTACGAGCCTATAGTTCATAACTCAATACGGACATTGGCACGATTTACCCCCACACTACCATATACAGTATCTACCAAAATGCTACCAACACTTCCACAAATGCTTCTCTAGTTATTACTGCATCATAAACAACAAAAAGATAACGATAATGATACTGAAAATGATGATGATGATACGGTAATGACTAGAGACAAGTGTGTGATGATGGGGAGGATTGGATAGTAATGACAATGATAATGATGGTACTGACGTTAACAAACACAAAATTAAATATAAATAGAAGGAAATCCATAGGGGATATATATATTTACCTTTGTTCCAGTACAGTACATCCACCTAAATGATTATAATGATCATTTATATACGGTTCGCATTAGTACTTTTGGCACGATAATAATAGTAGCGGTGCATAATAACACCATTTTCATCCACTTCTCTATAAGTCATTCTTTATTAATGGAGTCTCTCAACTGTATAAGAAAAGAGAGACATTTTCAGCTTGAGTTATGTTGATTGAAAAACTGACATGTACCAGGCTAGACTCTCTCTCTCTCTCTCTCTCTCTCTCTCTCTCAATTATTATTTCCTTGCAGGTTCTCAACATGGTTTAATATCCAGATGAAGCGACTGAGTGTCTCCGTTATTCATCATTAGTATATTAGATTCCGCTGATGCTAACTCGTGCACAGAAATGTAATTTAGGTCTCATGGAAGGCTACTGGGCTTGAACCACACCATCTTACTGCCCCAAAATAGAGTAATATGTCGTCATGGACATTAAGACATGATGGTTTCAACTTTTTGGGGTCTCCATGTGGAGCCTTGCTCGAAGTGGATGAGGTCGAGTCTTTCCATTTCATAAATTCGCTCCACTAACTTTCTTAAACCGACCATTTCCACTTTTCCCTCTCCAGGTGTGTAAGGGAGTACCCAGTGTTGTTCAGTTTGTGATTTCTCGGTTGTCTGGAAGACATTTATACCACGAAGCTTCAAGTTGGACACAATCGTGCCCAAGTGCTTTGGATTTGTTCTTTTTTTTATAATTCTTACTCACTGTAGCCAACATTTTGTTTACCGCCTGAGGGATGGTGTACTTTTAATGTGCCTCTACGTGGTTTTCGTTACCTTAAGTTATGTTCATTAGTTTCGTTGGTTCTTGTGGTCAACTTTATTAGTGATTTTCAAACTCGATTTCCCTCGTTATACTCCAAGTCTGTAGTCGATATTTCAATACAAACACGAGGTGCCTACCTCTTTTATAGTGACCTTTGACCTTGACCTTTACTTGAGGTTAACCAAAAAAGATCAGTGACCTCTCTGGGCTTTAACCAACCACCTTCCTCCTCTGCCGCCCAACGCACCCGAACCGCCGTCGCCGGGTTAGAGCAAACTGATGACATCCGTGTCAAGTACTTTGATCCCGTCACATAATATAAGAATAACTGCCTGTGACACTGTGATCGGCTTGCCAAAGAAGCAACACAAGAAGAGGACATTGAAGCTACCCTCGCCCTCTTCCTCAATCATCTCAAATCTTGCATGCACGCCGTATAAAGAAAAGTCTTCGACGAACACTGGGCACACCTGAAACGTGAGAAAAGTGCCACACTATGACGCAGTATCCAGTGATGACAACCGCCACTACAAAGAGCATCAACCTTTGACTCGGTCCCAACAGATTGTGCACATGAGACGGCGTCTAGGGTACAGGTACCTATGAGAGTACATTGGCAACCCTGAGCCTGGCCGCACTATTTGTAAACTTTGTGGCCAACCCGACTCTCACACCCTCCCTCACTACATCCTCACTTGCCCTATGACCTCCTCCTACAGGTCCCCAGCCGTTACCAACACCTCGTCCCTCCCTGACTAAATATCCCTCCTCCGAGAGACAGGCCTGGCACTTGCCATTATTAGGGACCTGCCACGCTTTGCCATAAACAGATGAATTGTAACGGAAACTTGCCCCCACACACTCATCATTCTGTCACCAAATGTAACTTGCTGACAAAACCCATGGTCCTTCAGGCACTTTTTTCCTTAATATATGAGTCACGAAGGCAAGCACGAACTCCGCATGATTCCCTGTTGGGCGCTATAAACGCTTTTGCCTCCTCGCGGGGCAAATCTAAAAATCTTTCACCAACCACCCGTGTAATTCATATGAAAATTGAATCGTTATTATTAGTGTTAGAACGAGGTAACTTCCAGCGACCGTTGATATGTAAATAGGAACACTCAATATAAATCGCTTTGAGCTGTGAATGACTTTAATGTCGGACGCCCAACACACACACACACGCACAGCCTGTTCAACAACAAATAACAGAACTGTGTGAGCTCTAGTAGTTCGTGAAGAGTATTATAACTGCATTAATTAGAGAGACACATCTGTTGTATAGTTCAATCCACAGTAGACACTTCAAGACCACAGCTGTTAAGATAGAGTAAAACAATTAACACCACCTCTAGTGAAGCCCCAAGACGGTTAAGAATCACAGGTGTGGTTAAACAGAAGGGGAGGTCAGGTAGCACCCTGGGGGGACACTGTAAACCTTCACATATCTTAAGGAGGCGGAAATTCCTTACAATAAAGGTATAGAATAATAAGATTTCGTTTGATTTTTCTTCCCAAGTCTACAGTAATTAGCGAGAGTGTCAACATTAATCTCCCAGCAGTTATTATCATCTGGCTCGAACTATTGACGCCACCAGACGGATAATTAGCAATCCTTCCATAGCTATTATAGTAATTAGCAACAAACAACACATCCCATTATAAAAAATTAATAACTGGCAACGTTAATTAACTGCTTGCCAAAATATTAACTTATAACCCCTTATTAAGTGACCACAACAGCGGCCATAATTACCTGTTACAAATGTGGAATGTAATTATCTGATAAGTGATAAAGTGTTCTTATATCCAAAATGGTCTTTTATTTCGATATTTTTACCTGTGTTATACAATAAAGAATATGTTTGTTAACGTTCTACTAATACTGTTCACTTACCTGTTCTTTATAAGTAACACCAACTTGATACTTAGAAGAAAATACTACTTTACACTTTACTGGACGTGTTCGGGGTAATGTAAACGACGTGTACAAGACGATGAAGAATAGAGAGAATAATCCCTGGTGTGTAAACTGGATTTTATTGGTAATAGTCACTGAGAGATCTTCATGTTGTTGATGCAATAGTTTTGTTGTTGTTGATGCTATAATCTGTAGTTGTTGTTGATGTAGTTTTGTTGTTGTTGTTGTTATTATTCAGTTGTTATCCCCGTCTAACTATCACTGACTACAGTTCAGAATCAGTGTCCAACAGACGCCTTATAGAACCAACAAGGTTAAACTAATTATTCTACCTACTTACTGTTTCACCTCTCTTGGTCAACCTCTGCAGCTGTTGAGAGTTTGAGACGCGACCATTAACCTCTATCGTTCAGGTCACGTAAAAAATATAACTTGGAGGTTATAGCGTATGCCTTAAAGTACTCATCTGAGGGTTGGCGACTACAGTCCTCCGCTCTATTTTGTGTTGCCGGGCAGTACTGACATCACTGTAAGTATCTTTCTATTGTGAGGTCATTGTGAACTTCGTCCTCAGACTACTTTTATCATTATACCAATACCTGAACATAGTCTGGGGTATTTATTGTTCAGTCCTTGGTATCTGCACTACTATCATGTCACTTTAAACCAAGTTAAACGATATATCACGTTCATATCAGTTTGTTATGTGTGCTTACTTTCCCCGGAATATCTCATTATGTAAGTTGTGTACGTAGAAGTTGGTGTGTGTGTGTGTGTGTAGATCAAAAGGCTTTCTGGAGAGGGGGGGGGGGGTTAGTGCCATGGCGTTATATAGATGCACTTAAATGAAGCGAATCTTGCTAAATAAACACCAAGACACTCAAAACCTCGCGCATGAATGACCCGTGGAGAGACTTCTGAACATCTGAAAACAAAAACATTAGTAGTTGAGGGAAGGATTAGCGTCGTCTGGTTTATATAGAGGCAGTTAAATGAAACGAATCTTGCCTAAACATCGAATATACTTCCAAAAATCGTATGTATTAGCGGAGCTGTAGAGAGATTCACAGTACTGATGGTCTCTGTGTTACCAGTTTTACGACTCGGTTGGTGCGACGGTGCATGGATACCAAACGACGTGGTGGAGGTTCAATTCGCCTCTCTGTGTAAACATTGACTCCGGTGCCAGACGTATGGGCAGCTTTATACCTCCACCTCCAATAAAGATACACGTGAGTTAAAATTTTCTCTCAGACACCAATAAAATACAGAAGATACAAACATAAGGACACCGCGTACCTTCTTCTGCAGGGAGGGTCGTCAAACCTCTACTGTACATTATCTGGGAGAGTAAACGAAGGATAAGAACACTAGCTGCGGTTATCGATAACTTCCTCCATGATGTTATGTTGACTGTGATTCTTGTAAGGATGTGAAGCTTGTGTTGCTGTTATTAAGTGAAACCGAGTTCTTCAGCGTGTGTAACGATACGTCTAGGGACAAAATTACTCCCAATTTTATGCTGACATATGTAGAGCCAGCACTACTACTACTACTACTACAAACAATTACTACTACTACTACTACTACTACTAATAATAATACCCTCATTACATGGTACAATATTACTTTAATCTGTGTGACGTGATCAGCTGCTCTACAATACATCATTCTACCTGCTGCTTATATTGACACGTTTTTCGCTGCGATGAACCTCGGATAATAGTTACGAGGATAAAACCTGGCTGCAGGTGCTTTACTATCAATCTTATCACCAATATGTAGAGTCATTATAATATGTGGTACCATTATAATATAGCAGAGGTTGGTGTCGGGAGTGTGGGCACCCCTCAACACAGCCTCATTGTCTCTCTATCTGCCCAGTTATTGACGAGTCGCCGCAGCTGAGGCAAAACACTAATAAATCCAGTATAAGTAACAATGTACCACTGAGGACGCCTTCCTTACCCCGCCCGTGTATGGGGCCACTCACTGACGCCTGGTTCACCCCCTCCTAACACATTAGAATAGACAGTTTGATGGAGTGTACAGTGGAGGGTACGAGCCTCCATCTATGCATCCAATATTCGTCGAGGTGACAGAGGATCGTAAATGAGGCTTGTAAGGCTCGAGGAGGACGTCCTCTGGTTCTTACAGTCAGCAGGAGGTCGTTCTCACACCTCCGTTCTTCTGCCGGGTCGTCGCCACCCCTGCTGAAAATAGACCAATAACTCCTCCTGCATGACTTAACAGAGAACAAGGAGGGCGTCTCTGATAGAATTAGAATAACGGCTACTGAGGGTATTGTCTACGAGGTAACAACACTACCGAGCGGTTTCACCTGGCTGACTCTCACCTCCGTCATCACTGCCAAGTTACCAGGTGTTGTGGCCCCGTGTATCAGTATATTCCTATGTGAGTGAAGACGTGTTTAGTATGTACACTTATAGGCTCATGACCCCTTCATCAGCTGGCCTTAGTATCACAACGTTCTTACCTCGATGTAAATATGAAAACTGGAAGCTCTTCTAACGAGATGTCATAGCGGGCTTCTACTGCTCCCCCAGACGATGTTATGAGACAGGTTGTTATATACTGAGTCACACTTATACGTTAATGAAGACACACACGGCGGATGTCACTCACTCGAGACGTTTATACCTGTCTTGCTACACAGAGGTAAGGTTCATCTCCCACCTCCTGCCTGTGAGTGTTCCTTAGTTGTCAGTCGTGCGTTGAATACATAATGGTTGGCTGTAATAGTTGTCACTCATGCTTGAGGATGGTCAGCCCTGAGGCCACCTTGATGTGATCTTATTTAAGGTGTAGCAGCTGTCGCCAACGTAACAACAACACACTGAGTTAGCGAACTGTATAACTCAGTGTCAGGAAATAACCGAGGAAAACCGGACAACTCGCCAACTGCACTACCTAGCCATTACCCAGGAACACGAGTCGTTAATCGATTAACATCCAGGTCCCCAATTACTGCTGGGTAGACAGGGGCAAATAATGTACAGAAACTTGCGCATAGTTTTATCCAGACCGGAGATCGAACCCGGAACCGCCTGTCTGCGAGGCGAGCATGCTGAAAACTACACGTACGTACACATATATGCACACACGCACATGCACACGTATGCATATACTCAAGTGCACAAATATGCATGTTCTCACATACACATAACTGAAGAACACACAACGAGAACACTGTACTGTGTATACCGTAACCGTGAGATACTGTGTACAGTGTTCCCGTATTTCTGTGTTTTGTTATGTCCAAATGTTTATATGAGCAAATGGTCACGCACATACACATACATGTATAGGACTATATGTGCATACGTACACACATACTTATGTACAAACAAACATTACTGGGGCCTGACCCAGGAAGGTGTTGGTGTAACTCTGCGTCTCTGTGACGCTTCTCTCAACCTGTGATGATATGAACATAATGAGTGTGTGACCTTGATGAATGACCGACGTCACCACAGCCCCCGGAACACCCGCCATAATTCTTATCCTGAAGTTTATTGGTAGTCGTTCAGAGCCCAAATGGACCATTGGCAGCCAGGAATAGTTCACAGGGACGCAGGAGGAGTGGCTGAAGGGAACACCTTTCAGGAACTTGAAATAGACGAGATAAACAAACTTAATCCAAAAATTGGCCGAGGGAATATATTTAGTCAGCCTACAAGTCCCTTAACTATCATGACCTAACCTAACTTAATCTAAATAATCTCCACCCCAGGTTTTTCAGCTAAAGTTTAACCACCCTAACAGCATTTGAGGGGACCGGATGAGGTTAGGTTAGGTTAGGTTACCGATAGATAGTTAATCTTTAGGTGAAATAACCTGGGGTTGGAGATTCTTCAGGTGATCCGATATTACAGATCAGTAAAGTGGCAGAGAGCTAATTGTTTATCGTAAAAGGTAAATATTCTTCCTCGATGGGTTGTGTTAGACGGATCACAACACCGTGGGTCGTGGGTGGAAAAGTTTTATTTACGTGTCTGATCTGCAGGAACCACACAACCTACAGCACCAACCATATCAATCAAGAAAGAATCCACAAGGTCAACGTTTAGTCGATGTTTGCATGTTAAATGTTGTATGTTAAACGTTTATATGCTAAATGTTTGAAGGTAAGACCCTCTCCCCCCCCCTCTGATCATACCTGCAATACACCTGGAGGATTTAATCAGAGCTCATTACCTGTAGTTAATTAATGAGAACCGTAATAATTATCTCGGAAATAAAAGATTAATTTCTTAGACTTTTTGTTTTGCAAGTTAAGGTTATGTGTATCTTCACTTATACCCTGATACCTTACTTCACCCCCCCCCACCTTGACACCTCACCTCCTACCCCCACCTTGACACTTCACCCCCCCCACCTTGACACCTCACCTCCTACCCCCACCTTGACACTTCACCCCCCCCACCTTAACACCTCACCTCCTACCCCCACCTTGACACTTCACCCCCCCCCACCTTGACACCTCACCTCCTACCCCCACCTTGACACTTCATCTCCCTCCCCACCTTAACACCTCACCTCCCCCCCTCGCCTTTGACACCTCACACCCGTCAATCACTCCCTCATGTCATGTCAACTCCGGTTTACGGGTCACGCTGTCTCGTTGCCTCACTTTACGTGCAGGGTATTGGGGGCTAGTAGTTGACGTGGGGGCTGGTGGTTGACGTGGGGGTTGATGTAGGGGCTGGGGGTTGACGTGGGGGTTGATGGGGTACATAGGGAGAGCTTATGAGCTTTTGGAGCTTTTAGGAAGCATTGGAGACCTGGGGAGTAGCCTACAGACCTGGGGAGTAGCCTACAGACCTGGGGAGTAGCCTACAGACCTGGGGAGTAGCCTACAGACCTGGGGAGTAGCCTACAGACCTGGGGAGTAGCCTACAGACCTGGGGAGTAGCCTACAGACCTGGGGAGTAGCCTACAGACCTGGGGAGTAGCCTACAGACCTAGGGAGTAGCCTACAGACCTGGGGAGTAGCCTACAGACCTGGGGAGTAGCCTACAGACCTGGGGAATAGCCTACAGACCTAGGGAGTAGCCTACAGACCTGGGGAGTAGCCTACAGACCTGGGGAGTAGCCTACAGACCTGGGGAGTAGCCTACAGACCTGGGGAGTAGCCTACAGACCTGGGGAGTAGCCTACAGACCTAGGGAGTAGCCTACAGACCTGGGGAGTAGCCTACAGACCTGGGGAGGAGCCTACAGACCTGGGGAGGAGCTTACAGACCTGGGGAGTAGCCTACAGACCTGGGGAGGAGCTTACAGACCTGGGGAGTAGCCTACAGACCTGGGGAGGAGCTTACAGACCTGGGGAGTAGCCTACAGACCTGGGGAGTAGCCTACAGACCTGGGGAGGAGCTTACAGACCTGGGGAGTAGCCTACAGACCTGGGGAGGAGCTTACAGACCTGGGGAGTAGCCTACAGACCTGGGGAGGAGCTTACAGACCTGGGGAGGAGCTTACAGACCTGGGGAGGAGCTTACAGACCTGGGGAGGAGCTTACAGACCTGGGGAGTAGCCTACAGACCTGGGGAGGAGCTTACAGACCTGGGGAGGAGCTTACAGACCTGGGGAGGAGCTTTCAGACCTGGGGAGGAGCTTTCAGACCTGGGGAGGAGCTTACAGATGATCATGGAAGGATAAGAACTAGTTTACAAGGGAGGAGGAGGAGGAGGAGGATGTATATGACGAAGAAACAGAAGAAGATGAGTAGTAGTAGTAGGAGGAGGAGGAAGATGAAGAGGAGGAAGAAAATGAGTAAGAGTAATTGGAAGAGAAAGAAGAATATCAGGAGGAGGAAGGATAGGAGGAGAAGGATAGGAGGACGGGTAAGAGTAGAAGGAAGAGGAAGAAGAATAGATGGAAGAGAAGCAGGAATGGTGATGGGAGGAGGAGTGATGGGAGGAAAAAAGAAGAGGAGTAGCGAGGACAAGAGACGGCAAAAAGCTTCATGACGAGTTTATGAGGTTGTACTTTACGAAGGCTGTCAGGTGTGTTTGATGGCCGGGAGGAGGAAGAGGGGGAGGGGAGGAAGAGGGGGAGGGGAGGAAGAGGGGGAGGGGAGGAAGAGGGGGAGGAGGAGGGGGAGGGGAGGAGGAGGGGGAGGGGAGGAAGAGGGGGAGGGGAGGAGGAGGGGGAGGGGAGGAGGAGGGGGAGGGGAGGAAGAGGGGGAGGGGAGGAGGAGGGGGGAGGGGAGGAGGAGGGGGAGTGGAGGAAGAGGGGGAGGGGAGGAGGAGGGGGGAGGGGAGGAGGAGGGGGAGTGGAGGAAGAGGGGGAGGGGATGGTGAGGGGAGGAAGAGGGGGAGGGGAGGAAGAGGGGGGAGGGGAGGAGGAGGGGGAGGGGAGGAGGAGGGGGAGGGGAGGAAGAGGGGGAGGGGAGGAGGAGGTGGAGGGGAGGAGGAGGTGGAAGAAGGAGGAAGTGGGAGAAAGAGAGGGAGGCGGGAGGGCAGGTGAGAGGCCAGATATAGTGTACCTCCACCTATAGTCTCTACCAAATATCTCCGCCATGTTTGCCAACCTTGTGTGTGTCTGATGATGCAGATGAAATTATAAACACTAGTGAGAATAAAAACAATAACAATAATAATAATAATAGTAATAATAATAATTGGTGAATATAGACGCCATTCCCATTAATATAACTTACCACTCAACCAAATTTATTATTATTATTATTATTATTTTTATTATTGTTGTTGTTCTCGTTAAGTAATTGTTTTTGTGTCTCGTATCACCTGTTCCACTACTATATACAATAGATTCTAAAACTAGGACTCACTCAATGGTGGCCGCTTGTGGAGCTCGGATCATCTGAAAATTACACCCCCCCCCCCCACCCTCAAAGTACTCATTGAAGGACTTACTCCCATCTTAATCCACTTGAAGTTTAACCATTCCGACTATTGTACACTTCTTGAAAAAATCTAGCAATCAATAATAATCGTTTTATGGATGTGTTCACTATACGGATATATCATATGGACCCACTCCTGTTGGAAGCTGTGAGTGTGTACCTCTGACAGTGTCTGGTCGGGCATTTCTCTACATAGTCATCCGTATTTTTAAAGCGTTTCGTCCAATTCATCTGATTATGGTAATTCCTACAATTCATTTCACGATTTACAAGTCCATGTTGTTTAAATCAATAACTGACAAGAGGATCCTCACATAACAATAGTAACACTGGAAGCTATCACGCGCCATGGTCTACTGCTGATCTGACTAAATAATACTGAAACATGTCTCTCGCTTCTCACTCTAAGTCTCTCCCCAAGAACAGGTGACGGTGGTCCTCAGTACACACCTGATGATTGACCTCCCAGCGTATCTCACCTAAAGTTTAACCACCCCGACGATACATGGAGGGGGGGGCTAATCTTCAGGTGATCCCACAGCTTCACTACTTAAACTCCCCTGGTTATTGTTTCACCTTCCTTACTGTAGAGGGACTTCGTTTCTCACTACCTAGGTAACTGCATTTGAGACTCCTGCCTCCTCCCCATGACACACACACACACACACACACACACTACTGAAAGAGTTGCCCGTCAGTTGCACCTCCTCCTCCTCCTCCTCCTTCTCCTCCTGTAGCTGCAGTACAAATTGTTGCAAAATTCAGAGCGGAGTGAGAGATGTTATTGCCTCGCTTGACTTGATCACCACTTAGAGGAGAGATGGTAGTGAGGGAAGAGAGGGAGGGTAGTGAGGGAAGAGAGGGATGGTAGTGATGGAAGAGAGGGAGGGTAGTGAGGGTAGAGAGGGAGGGTAGTGAGGGAAGAGAGGGAGGGTAGTGAGGGAAGAGAGGGAGGGTAGTGAGGGAGTGGGGAGAGATCACCATTTGGTAGAAAAATTAACTCTACTTAAATGTGTTGGTAAGGGTGGGTGGGTGGTGGGTGGGTGGGTGGTAGTCTGATATAAGCGGAGGAGGGGTGGGATGTCATGAAGGGTTTTTCATATTCTTTTCATTATTCTTATAGAGGATTTCATATTTAAGTCGACAGTGATCCTCATGAACCAGCCGGCAACTGTAAGTCTTGTCCCTCTGTCTTTCTGCCCCGAAATTAACTAGAAGTCGGGTTTGTGGATTTGTGCTTAATTTGGTGGTTTTGAGTAACACGGGACAAGGTTCACATTATACACTGTAGATGCATTTCACGTCAAAGTTGGCCAAATGTTGATATGGTAACAGCTCGTGCAATAATAACAGAAAGGGTTTTTCGGATGCTAAAGATAACGAGGACATGAGACAGACTCCAACGATGACTACCTTCACTTACAGCGTTACTAGTTCGATATTCACCCCGTCATGGTAACGGTTTGTTAGAGCAGTTTACTTTCGCTTGGATGATGTTCAATGAAAATAATTCATTAATTAGTAGAAAGTTATTATTATTAATGGTATTTAACAGTTTGTACAGATATTCTTATCAAGGGTTAATTGTTATGCTTATAATATCTAAGAGCGATATAATACAAGTTGTTGATTATCTGTAAGTTATTGAAACGTTAAAATAAAATGGAGGTGGGTTGATAAGTATTTACTCCGTTATCAGTTACCTCCCCGCAGTCAAGACAGCGAGGCGGGAGTTAGTAGTGCTGGTGTGAGAGGCTGGACACGGGAGAGGTCGGGAAGATGTCCCACAAGAGAGAAGAGAAAAAATTAAGTTTATCTGGGAGTTGTAGAGACACAGCACTACTGTAGATGTTATCGGCGGAATTCACACGACATAAATCAGTCACGTGACGCAAGAAAATGTTGTTTTTTATTCCAAAGAAAATACGGTGTTCTCAAGAGAAAAGACGGGTTTTATCCTAAAGAAAACGCTGCTTTTGCCCGTATTCTTGGGGCACGTGATTATATATATATACCAGGTAAGAAACTAAAAAATACATATACGAATCAAGATGAATTAATGGAGTGAAAAGGAAGTGATGAGACAACACACACACACACACACACACACACACACACACACACACACACACACACACACACACACACACACACACACACGCACACACACACACACACACACACACACACACACACACACACACACAGCAGAACATCAACAAACAGGAAATGCAAAAGTTTGTGGAGTAACATAATGAAAGAGGCAGAGATGAGCCAAGCACTCACGACCCGACACCTTGACTTGTGTTGACTGTGAAGGAGAATCACCACGAAAATATGAGAATCAGGAAGTAACAGAGACAGTAATATATGGCAAGTGTCCAGGTGTGAAGGAAGGAAGTGACACCAGATGCTAAACTAGGGAGGCAAGACGGATGAAAATATTTCTTCAAGAGTGTATGATGAAGCTACGGAGGGTGACGTGTACGAGACGGCATCTGGGGTCATCAGGGAAGATAAACATAAGAGATTTACGGATATATAAACAACAATGATGAATATTTTTTTCCCTAGAGTTTAATTCTAATCTCCATTTAATCTCAGGTAACAACACGTAACAGGTTTCCATCATAATTTCAGTTGTTGACAGACTAGTGTAATTATTAACCGTGTTATGCCCTTGAAGACTTTAGCTGTTGAGGCGCAGTGATAACATTACAACAACAACAACAACAATGCATAAGGTACTGTGAAAGGAAGTTAAATCTGTATGATTTATCTCTATCATACGACACTATAAAACAATTAACAGAAAACGGATAATTGTGTGTGTAACCTTGTCATATTTAGCAAAAGGTGAACGTCTGTAACTCTTCATCACCACGGTCTTATTACAATACCTAGAACAAAGGAACAAATAAAATCTTAAGAGTTGTGGTAGTTTCCTGCACACTGACGAAAGATAAACATTTGGCCACAAAGGACGGTAGTGAAGCTTAGTTGTTTGAACCTTGTGGAGGAGTAGGACAGATACTTATCAGGAAACTAATCTAATCCAGCGTTACTTAACCTTACCTAACCTAAAGTTAACATTGTGACGGCTGACTCGTCCGATGAGTTATAGTCCGTGCACAGTAAGACATCGGTGTCAGGTGGGCCACAGGGAAAGCCTAATTAGACTCAGATGGTGTAACTCGTGAGGCTGGGGAGTGCCACCACAGTGTTGAGGGCTGCCACCACAGTGTTGACGGCTGCCACCACAGTGTTGAGGGCTACCACCACAGTGTTGAGGGCTGCCACCACAGTATTGAGGGCTGCCAACACAGTGTTGAGGGCTGCCACCACAGTGTTGAGGGCTGCCACCACAGTGTTGAGGGCTGCCACCACAGTGTTGAGGGCTGCCACCACAGTATTGAGAGCTGCCAACACAGTGTTGAGGGCTGCCACCACAGTGTTGAGGGCTGCAAACACAGTGTTTAGGGCTGCCAACACAGTGTTGAGGGCTGCCAGCATCCACTTACACACTCAATAGTCACACCCACGTACACACTCTTCAGTCACACACCCACCCACACACTCCACAGTCACACACCCACCCACACATTCCACAGTCACACACCCACCCACACACTCTACAGTCACACACCCACCCACATCATCTGTCAGTGTGTAGACGTGCTTAACTTGTTCACTTAAGCTCTGCCACAAATCTTGCCTCCAAACTGCGTCAAAATTACACCCCTGAGATTCTACTGCGATTAAATGTTCTCTTTTATACCCAATTAAAAAAAGAAAAAAATATATATATAACATTCGTCGAAAATCCGGGTCCTTGAATATCGCCCAGAGGAGGCGATTACCGTAATACGAGACGGCGGATGTGAACAATTAGAATCCCGATGAAGTAGAGAGATTAAATGTAAATTGGGAGCATCAAGGAAGCACTGCCATAAAAAACTCCCCAATTACATCGAATGAAGTGAAAACGTAATGGGACATAAAAATGGAAATTAAAACTAGTACGAGGGAGACCTGTGTGTTCCTCGCCGACACTAGACGAGAAGTGAAGGAAAAATAGGAAAGGTGTTAAAATTTTGTGAAAAAATACAATATTATATAGAACTTGAATTTACTTTAGAGAGAAATTGGTGTTCAACCTTAACGATGAAGGAACGACATGTTGTATTAGTTAACGATATCTAAAAGTAACAGTTTATTTTTTTTTTTTATGTGTTTTTTTTATCTCAGGTCACTTAAACGAACGAGGTGGGGTCTGGGTTAACGAGAGCTATAAACGAACCTTATCACTCGTATAGATAATGTTAAAATCAAAGTCTATTAAAAATTTTTACTAGTTTGGTGATGATTTTCAAGAAATAATTTGGGGAATAATGTTCTCGTGTACTAACCTAACCTAACCTAACCTAACCTAACCTAACATAACTTAACCTAACCAAATTTGACAAACGTAACCTAATATAACTAATAAACCTAACGTGCCTTACCAAACTGTAACCAAGCCAAACCTAACCTAACTTAGCCTATCCTTAAACTGACCTAACCTAACCTAATTTAACCTACCTATAACCTAAACTAACCCAACTTAACCTAGCCGTTCCTTAACCTGCCCCTTATTTAACCTAACCTAACCAAACTTAACCTAACCTAACTCAACCTAACTTAACCTAACTTACACGACTAAAGAACTTCGGGCAAGCTTTCGGTAAAAAAATAAACGAACATTTACCGAAAAACAAATCATCTGAGTTCACAAAAAAACGTTTAATATCAATTTTATTTCAGGAATTGATGAATAAAATAAGAAATATATGACAACAAACCGAGGCTCAAAAGGAAGAATGTATTGGTGTTTATTTCAAGATTGGGAAAAAGAGAACAATGTCTTCTCCCCAACAGAAGCTGGAAAAAGATAAATAATTCAATCATAATGAAATAAACACGTACGATATTATATTCACATAAGGATAAAAAAAAATTTGATATATAAATAAACTGAAACTAGTAAAATAAATTAACGTAAGTATTTATCAATGATGAAAATGAAAATTAATGCTTATTTATAAACGACTTAGATCACGCGGGAGAAAAGTGAATATTATTCTTTCATTTGGATATAAAGGAGTAATAGAGTGTTCAGAAATGACCTTAAGCGAGGGTAAGTTTAGTGTATATAATTCAAAGACACATTGTATGAATATTGTATGACTACACACCTCACCTCATGGTCCGTAGGTGAGGGCTTCCTGTGAGGGCTTCCTGTGAGGGCGTCCTGTGAGGGCGTTGTTGTTGATAATGGTGGTGGGTGTGGTGTGGTGGTGGTGTAGGTGGTGGTGGTGGTGATGTACACTCGGTAAAAAATACCACCGATACAATTCCTGTGTGAAACAAAGTGACACTACAAACGTGTTTCAAAAAGGTCCCTGAGGCATTACTCGCATTGGTAGCCCTGCGTGTATATGGGTTCGGCCACACGTGCTCGAAACAAGTGATCGGCACTCTGAAACGAAACCCCGTACTAGACTATCCGGAATTATCGACCGTATGTTAAAACGTCGTTCGGGTTCATTATGACGGCATGCGAAACTGTGGAGGTATTCAGATGTTTCGGAACATCATGGTATATGTTCCAATACGAATAAAGAAGAACATAAAGTGGCATTAGCCCAAAGTGAAGCAGCAGTACAAATACAGATTCGAAAGTCGGTTGCAAAATAATCTTATGCCTTTACTATGTCCACTAATTCTGTCAAACATATAATGCATTTCTTTTTAGCAACTCATCCACTTCCATGGTTACTGTCTTCCACGGCGGTGTGAGGAACATTTAATATAACATACAGTTTAACTTCTCTAGATATACTGACATTCTCCGGTCATATTGTAACAAACTAATTCAATAGCTAATTTCGGCTTACCAAATTAAGTAAGACATGTCTCACATTCAGGCCTATCAACCCCTGCGAGACGACGGGAATGTTCAGTTGGAAAATCATCTGACCCTACCTGTATTTGTACTTTTTTTTAGCGAGTGTACGTGTTGGTGATGGTGGTAGTGTAGGTGGTGGTGGTATAAGTGGTGGTGGTGGCGGTGGGGTGGTGTAGGTGTAGGTGTTGGGGGTGGTGAAAGTGGTGGTGATGTTAGTGATGGTGGTGTTGATGAGTTTGGTGGTGAAGGTGGTGGTGATGTTAATGATGGTGGTATTGATGAGTTTGGTGGTGAAGGTGGTGGTGATGTTAGTGATGGTGGTGTTGATGAGTTTGGTGGTGAAGGTGGTGGTGATGTTAGTGATGGTGGTGTTGATGAGTTTGGTGGTGAAGGTGGTGGTGATGGTTGTGATGGTGGTGTTGATGAGTTTGGTGGTGAAGGTGGTGGTGATGGTTGTGATAAACAGGATCTGAAGTTGACGTGGGGTGACACAGTTCCGTTTCTGATGTCATTTTTAATTAAGATGAATGTATGTGTGTGTGGTGACGGGGAGAAGGCTGGAGGACTTGCTTGGTGACCTGTGACAAACAGCAAGAACAAGGAATCTTGACAAGGAGGATGACAAAAGCATCCGGGCATCCCTTAACCATAACTCATGGTCAGGTAACGAGGTTGGGACTTCCCTATTTAGTCTCCGTGTTCAGACAACATCCATTACCAGATAGGAAGGAGGTCCCTCATTGTACTTAACTCTCTCGTACACCATCGTCATATAAAGATTATTTGGTGATTATATTATCAATCTTAATGTTGTGACCTTCATCTCAAGATTTTATCAATACAACAGTTGTCGTCTACCTACGTTGGTTGTTGTTATAATAGGATCCGGGTTTTTCCTTAGTTGAATCTACTTATTGCTTTACCGGTGCTTATGTACCAATCTATACATCTACGAGTATTTCTCTAGCTATCTATAAACGTTCCTATGACGCCCATCAAAATCGGGATGTTTTTTGTTTCATTTGTACCTTAAGAAAGAACACCACCTTAGGTTAATAACGAGTCAGTCCGCTACACTTCCCTAGTCTTTACTTCCTTAAATAACGTGATAGGTGATATACTCTCCAAGTTCAAAACATGATGTATTGTTTCCTGAACATATTCCTGTTAAGTGTATGTTTTTACAAATATTTCGCTTCACTAGACCATTCACTTTACTTTTATCTTCCTTAGGTTAACTAGAAAAGCCTAACACCAAGGTGACGTGGGGCTCACCTCCTCCTCTACGCAACATTTATGCCTCCCTTCACACCCTCTACGACCCCCTGTCGCCCTGACTCCCTTCCTCGACTAAACTACAACTTAAGCAGGCACCTCACAAAACCCTGGTATGCGTGACGTAGTAAATTTGGAAGCAATGGTCTCACGTCCTAATTTTATAGTGCATTATCAGCTGTCAAAAGTATGCTGCGGTGGAAGCTGAGAGCCGCGCGCGGCCTGGTTGGTCTAGCTCACGCTGGTGTGGGTGGCACCAGACACATATTGGTGCGGCGACACATTTATAGAAGACAAGTATGCGCTTATGACCTTTGAATGGCAGTTTGATAAGGTTTATTATCCTATCTGTAACACGGAGACAAGAACCAGAGTGTGACCCAGCTGCTTCTTCTTCGAGACACCTTCCTCCTGCGTCTGGCAGTGGCGTGGAGTTGCCCTTCTTTGGTTCCGAGTGGCCGGAGGTTGTGATTAGCCCTATACATTTATGTATTATTAGTGGATTGATCGTAAACACACATTCGTGCATTGTGTGGACTTTGAGGGAGGAAACATGCAATTGCTAATGTCACAAGTTCATGAGATTATTATCACGATAAGTGGACAATTAAGGTCAATAATTAGGCTAGCCCTTGGGGCGTGTTTATTTCCTCAAATGTAGTTTTAGCGGTTTCCTCTTCCCTAACACCCGCGGTGCCCTTGAACAAATTACATCAGTTTACCCTGAGGCCGAGTCTGCCACCTACCTTATTCTTAGGTATTCTCACAACATTCACTCTTTTACTTGACCATTTTATCAAGTTGTTTTGTTGGATATAACACAGACATTAATTAATCACACTACACAGCGACAGAGAAAGGTTTCCTGTAACAATCATTCACTGCAGCAGACGGTGTGTGTTGTGTGAGTGTGACGGCTGGTAATAAGTTAGTCAAGCCGTCCCGGGCAGTGCTTGCAGGCTCATACCACAGTCTCCCACCTGACCTGTCACTCATCCCCACAACTTCGTGGGCTGAACCACCACGGACCGGAAACTGATAATATACATTATTTCTCCCTCTAAAAACATGAGATGACGTGTATAATTTCACCTGGGTTCTACTCCGCTCTGTGTTGCTAAAGAATACTCCAATACCGTTGTTAGCATCCCTCACTGTTCACACACCCATCATCGCAGTCGTCGCCACGTTTGCCTGAAGGTGTGCGACATGAGTCAGGTGTTATATCATTATAATGAAATTCAGTACAGGTGCGTGGCCCCCTGGCGGGTAGCGGGCTTGAGAGGGGCGGCGGCTTTTTATACCCTCACTGTCTTTGTTCTTGGGTGACATAACAGCTCTCACCGTCGCGCTGGGGTTTTTCTCTCATGTCCTTATCGGTATAATTGTGCTTATGAGAGCGGCTGAACCAAGTCCTGGTGTGTTTCCGTTTTCTGCGCCGTGTGAAGAGTTGCCCGACGGTAGCCACCTAGGAGCCCCAGCTGTGAGGTGGGCACCTAGGAGCCCCAGCTGTGAGGTGGGCACCTAGGAGCTCCAGCTGTGAGGTGGGCACCTAGGAGCCCCAGCAGTGAGGTGGGAACCTAGGAGCCCCAGCAGTGAGGTGGGAACCTAGGAGCCTCAGTCGTGAAGTGGTGACCTAAGAGCCCCAGTAAGGAGGGTGGGAGCCCCGGGCACGAGGGTCATGTAATGCCTTTGGCTGGGCTCCGGGGTCTGACTGAGCCCTCACCCTCCCACTAATACGCTCTCTCTCTCTCTCTCTCTCTCTCTCTCTCTCTCTCTCTGTCTCTGTCTCTCCCACTGTAGAACATCAACTGAGAAAGTCATCGAAGCATCACTACAGCCTTCTACCACAGTATAGAGACACATACATCACTCACACTTAAAGAAAAGAGATTCACTGTTACATAATTGTCATCAGGAGTCGGGAGTCGTGTGAACAACAATTTCGCCGTAAGCATTAGTTATACCTGCGTGGATAGACATTAGCAAGAAGAGACAGACAAACAGACAGACAGACAGACAAACAGACAGACAGACAGATAGTCACTCAATCAAACAACAAACCATTTTCACACACGTTTAACTTACTTTCTCTCTCTGTTTCCCGTCTCTTTATACCGCAGTGATCCCCTAACAACGATACAGGTAAAAAAAGTCTGATCACCTGATAATTAGATAACCCTAATGCTACCTGGGGTTAGGTTAGGTTAGGTTAGGTTTCGAGTATTTAATCATTAGGTGAAATAAACTGGGGTACCTAATCTCCATACAATCTGACGGAAATGCTATGTGTGTGTGTGTGTGTGTGTGTGTGTGTGTGTGTGTGTTGTGTGTGTGTGTGTGTGTGTGTGTGTGTGTGTGTGTGTGTGGTCGACTTTTGTGAGCTACTGCCACCTGAGTCTATTTTTGTTACTCTCCTCTTATTTAGTTCATGGCCACAATCTTACACACCACACACTCACCCACCACCTGTCACCTCCACACAAATAGTTGAGTTTATATCCTTTTGGCCGCCCACCCACCCACCCACCCACCTACCCTCACAGCCAATCCACCCACACAGCCCACCCACCCACCCACACATTCGCCCACATGTTTATACATACGCTATCACATATTCTTCCACCCGCCCACCTGTTCACTCGTTCCTCCTCCCCCCACCACACACACACACACACACACACGAATAAAAATATAAAGTCAGTCAGTAAGGAGAGAAGAAGAGAGATGAAGAATGAATGAGAGAATAGGGAGAGAAGAAGAGAGATGAGGAATGAATGAGAGAATAGGGAGAGAAGAAGAGAGATGAGGAATGAATGAGAGAATAGGGAGAGAAGAAGAGAGATGAGGAATGAATGAGAGAATAGGGAGAGAAGAAGAGAGATGAAGAATGAATGAGAGAATAGGGAGAGAAGAAGAGAGATGAGGAATGAATGAGAGAATAGGGAGAGAAGAAGAGAGATGAAGAATGAATGAGAGAATAGGGAGAGAAGAAGAGAGATGAAGAATGAATGAGAGAATAGGGAGAGAAGAAGAGAGATGAAGAATGAATGAGAGAATAGGGAGAGAAGAAGAGAGAAGAAGAAATAAACAACGGGGAGGCTCTTTAGTGTGAGTGTACGAATGACGTCATCACATGTAACCTGATCTCCTCCTCCCTCCTCCATCATCCTCCCCCTCCCTCTACCCTTCTTCCCACCCTTCTCTCCCCCGCCATTCCTTCTCACCTCTCCCTGTCCCTTCTCTCCTTCCCACTCTCCCCTTCCTTCTCCCCTTCCCATCACCCTTTTTCCCACCCTACCCAAACCCTCCCCTCCCCTTCCTCCATCCCACCTTTCCCCTCCCCCATCCTTCCCTCCCCTCCCCATCCTTCCCCCTCCCCTCCCCATCCTTCCCCCTCCCCTCCCCCATCCTTCCCTCCCCTCCCCATCCTTCCCTCCCCTCCCCATCCTTCCCCCTCCCCTTCCCCATCCTTCCCCCTCCCCTCCCCCATCCTTCCCCCCCTCCCCCATCCTTCCCTCCCCCCCTAGCCACTAACCAACTTAGGACCCAAGAATCTGATGCTTCACGGTGGATGGTGAATATATATATATATCCACAATTTATGACATACAATAACTTGGGTTTATTGCCTGATATTAGCAATTGATGATCACTTTTATGGGTATTTTGTTAAGCGTGTCACCTGTGTGTGGGAGGGCGGAGGTGAACCACAGGTAAAGTTAGGTGAGTTCAAACAACATTGTATTAAGATAAATGTTTTGGCAAATGTTGTGTTTGGGTAATGATTTCTCTCTATATATATGTATGTGTGTGAGAGAGAGAGAGAAGACGACAATATAGATAGATAAATAGATAGATAGACAGACAGACAGACAGACAGAGATAATTTAATAAATACAGTTTTAGCATGTCATTATACAACACTTCATGAAGACACACACACACACACACACTGAGGCGACACTGAGGCTGACAAATACATGTTTTAAGGCGGACACAAGAAGGTGGTACAGTATCGCGTTACCTGCGGGGGCTGCCTGTACTAATACGTCCAGTGTTTGTTTACCTCAAGACATCATTCATTCCTTCTATCTGAATATCTGTTTGTTTAGTTATTTATCATGCTTTAGTGTTTCTTCCTAGTGCTCTTGTTTGGTTTGTGGACTAAATTGTTTGAGTGATTGTTTGTTTGTGCATCTTGTACTTGGTCCCATCCCACCAGAGGTTGTGAGCACCAGAGGAGTGAAGCTGCTACTACTACAACTACTACTGTGCTGTCACTCGGAGTTGAGCATAACGATCATCCAGCTATGATGGTACAATGATATTAGTAATTGAGTTCTGAAGTGAGTGGGTCGAGTTGGCACTTTTTCAGGTTTGTCTTAAGACTATCCTTATACCTTTTCAGTTGCCCGCCAGCGTTACATTTACTATTTGTTAAGTGACTGTAAAGTAGCTGCTCTGGCAGTCTACTGTCGTCCATGCGGGTAACATGGCCAGTCCAACGTAGTTGTTCATGGATAATGGTAGCCTCGATGCTCCTACAGTTGGTGTCAGCGAGAATACTGACATTTGTTCTCTTGTCTTCCCAGCGAACTCGGAGGATGGAACGTAGACTACGTTGGTGAAAGTTTTCAAGTGCCTTGAGCCCCAGCAGGCCTTCCATCCATTCCCAACCTTAACCTAAAAAAAAAAAAAAAACTACACTCAGCTGGCCGGTCCTGGCCCACACCTTGGATTAAGAGACTAGTGCAGCAGTGAAACAGTGCCTTCTGCCTCAACAACACTGGATAATAAACATCGAAAAAAGGTTTTAGTTTTCTGTCAAGCTGCAACACCTGAGTCTGTTGGCCCAGCAGCAGTCAATGGCATGGAAGACTTAATATATTAAGAGGTTTGCACAGTAAGAATGTACAGTGTGTTGTCTCAGCACTGCCCCGGGACTAGGGCACTCACCTATTTTATAAGAGACAAGAATGACTTTTGTATATTGTCATCTTTTGGTTGATTATGAATAATAAAAACTATAATTATAGCACTTTTTTTACACACACACACACACACATAGTGTTCAACCATTTGAAATTGCCAACAAACTCCTGAAATTTAAATCCAAACGCTCCACAACCCCAATTGACCTCCCAATAAAAAATTTACAAGGAGTTTGCAGTCGAACTTGCCATCCCCCTCTGTTCTATTATTAATGCATCCCTCAGACAAAGCAAATGCCCTAATGAATGGAAAACCGCATTTGTCACCCCTATCCCCAAGGTCACCACCCCACAGTCCCCTAACGACCTCAGGCCAGTTGCCATTACCCCCATACCCAGTCTACTCTGTGAAGACTTTGTTTTTGAGTGGGCATTTGCTCGTATTTATCAGTCAATTGATCCACAGCAATTTGGCAATATGAGGACCTCCTCTACATCACACTGATAAGTTAGTTTCCGGGATTTCCTACACAAAACCTGCAGAAACGTAAGACATCACTGGCCGTTGCCCTTGTTGACTTCAGGATGGCTTTTGACCTTGTTGATCACTGCACTGTTATCAACAAGGCCATTGCACTAGGGCTGCCCACCAACCTGGTCTCATGGCTCACTGATTTCCTGAGTGAGCGTCGTCAGGCAGTGAGGTACCAGGGTTCAGTCTCCACATTCCAACACCTCACCTGTGGTGTTCCCCAGGGGACCAAGATGAGACCACTGTGCTTCCTAATCCTGATCAACGACGCTCTGTCAGACACTCCTCACAGGTGGAAGTACATGGATGACTGCACTGTGGGGGTCACAGTGGTCAACACCTCACCGGACTACTCATCGCTAGATTGGCACCTTGGACAGGCTACAGGCATGGACTACGGAGAACAAGGTCACCATCCACCACACCAAAGCCGTAGTCATGCACATCAATTCCGCCACCACTCCAATGTAAGCTCTAGCAGTCACAGTGGGTGCCCATCCTCTCCAGTTAGTGCAGTCTGCCAAACTCCTGGGAGTTACCATATACCACAAGCTGGACTGGAAGGTCTATGTAAACAACACAGTCAAGGCAGCCTCATACCGACTCTACATGATACGACGACTCAGGTCACTTGGGACACCCACGCCAGAGCTGAGGACTATCTACAATGCCTTTATTCTCCCAAAATTAACGTATGCATCACCAGCCTGGTCGTCTTCTCTTAACTCTACCCAACAACGTCAGCTAGAGAAGGCACAGAAAAGGGCCTGCAGAATCATGCTCGGCGCAGACTACTCCGGCTACAACAACGCTCTCTCCATCCTGGAAATACCATCCCTCAGTGACCTTCACCACCAAGCACTAGCAAGGTTTGGCAGTGGACTACTGCACCATCCTTGTCATCGCCACCTCCTGCCACCGGCAGTCCCCCGCCCGCCTCGCGCAGTCTGCCACTACAACAAAATTCAGCCCATAAGAGCCGGCACTGATAGATATAAGAATAGCACCATCCCATCTATTGTTAAAATAATAAACAACTACTGATGTATGTACTGTACAACCCTGTAAATGTATTGAACGCATATCATTATGTCTAAATCACATGTAAGTTTGTATATTTTCAGCCACCGGCTGCAACTCTATTAATAAACCGTTTATTATTATTATTATTATTATTATTATTATTATTATTATTATTATTACACACCCACACACACACACATACGACTACAAAAATATTTTCAGTGTTTTATGGTCTTTTAAAGATACATTAACTCTTTTTTTTAGACAAAGAAGGAGCGAAAGAAGATTAGAGGTGGGGGAAGGAAGTTATACTTCGATTATTGAAGAAATTTAGGAGGAGGTAAGAGAGGGCGGGCTGACCGCCTTGCTGTGGGTTAGCTAAGCTAATAGTGTTGAGGGTTGTGTCATGGGTTAGTTGTTGTCTGTCAACACAAGCACTGACAGCCTCCTCTATCCCACATACAGTATGTGTGTTTTGAGGACCTTAGTTCATTTTCCACCGACCCTACTGGCGGGTGCTAGTCTAAGGAGGTTGTCTATTGCCTGGCCATATGGATCGGGGGTGGAAATGGACATTTTGAGATTTAGTAACTTTTGGAAACCATGTATGGCTGTTGTCTTGTCTGGTGGGAGTTTTTGGAGGAGTTCTTGCTCTGGTGGTTCTATCTTTTGCTAGACTCTGCTGGCCAGGGTGTGTGGCTGCTGGTTGATGGGTTTTATTCTCAGGTCTCTATGTATCTCGGCTGTGGTTCTGGTGAAGGGGTATGTTTCGCCTGTGACGAATCTCAGGGCTTCATTTTGGACCACCTGTAATTTTAATAATTGAGTGGTGCTCATAGTATGAAGAGGTACTGCTGGGTAAATTAATATCGGTATGATAAGTGATGTCACCAGGAGGAGTTTTATTTTCTCATGAAGCGCTTTAAGGCGGTATATTTTTTTCCCACTCCTCTACCTCTCCTCTCCCCTCCATCCATCCCTCCCACCTCACCCCTCACCCCTTTGTCACATTCGCTGCTTCAAGGGAATGTAAGAAGCGAGGAATGACGCCAGGGATGTGTTGGTATGTGTGTGAGGGGTAGGGAGGGTAAGCAGGAGAGGGGGGAGGGTCAGCAGGCGAGGGGGGAAGGTCAGCAGGGGAGGGTAAAGGTGGCAGTAATCCTGGTCAAGACGGAAGCTGTTGGTGGAGGGCGGAGTCGTCATCGGCTTATCTCGCCCTGGACACCACCCGTCACCTCCATCACCACACCGTCACCACCACCACCCGTCACCACCACCACCACACCATCACCACCACCACTCGTCACCACCACCACCACACCGTCACCACCACCACCCGTCACCACCATCACCACACCGTCACCACCACCACCCGTCACCACCATCACCACACCGTCACCACCACCACACCGTCACCACCACCAACCGTCACCACCACCACCACACCGTCACCACCACCACTCGTCACCACCACCACCACACCGTCACCACCACCACCCGTCACCACCATCACTACACCGTCACCACCACCACACCGTCACCACCACCACCCGTCACCACCACCACCCGTCACCACCACCACATGCCACCGACATGGCCATACCGTCACCACCACCACCACCACCCGTCATCAGTATCACCACCCGTCACCAATATAACCACCCGTCACCACCACCACACCGTCACCACCACCACGCGTCACCACCACCACCACCCGTCACCACCACCACCCGTCACCACCATCACATGCCACCGATATGGCCATACCGTCACCACCACCACCACCACCCGTCATCAGTATCACCACCCGTCACCAATATAACCACCCGTCACCACCACCACCCGTTACCACCACCACCCGTCACCACAACTTCCCGTCACCAGCATCACCACCCGTCACCACCACCAGTTACCACCACCACCACTAATTATCATCACCACCCGTCACCACCAACATCAAACTACCATAACTACCTGGATATATTTTCTCCGGTGTTAGTACAACTTAGAGTGGCGCCATAATGTACAGTACTTGGGGTATGTTTGTTATTGTCGCTGAGTCACGTCCTGGCGGTGGAGGATCTGTACTGCTGCTGTACCTCTCCCATACTACTGTTGTTTTTAAATTGTGATGAACAGTCGCTCACACACACACACACACACACCAAAAGCACTACCAAATGTGTGTACAAGGTGTATCTAGTCCCCTGACAGATGGCGTCACCCAAATCTTCTTGTGCTTTGTAAATCACTAAGTGACTGCCCGGCTGACGGAAGAACTAACAAGAACTTAAGAAAGAGACTCGTACTCATATCCTTGACCACCAACAAAAGAAAGCAGGACATTTCTCGCCAGACATCCTCGGTATTCGCAGCTCAACACCTCCGTTAGTGAGTTAGTCTTGTGTTTCTCGTCATCTTCAAGGGATGAATATTCATAGAGGACCTTCCTTTGGTCTCTTGACACTCGCTTCCTGCAGGATGTGGAGGATAAGGCCACGAAGAATGCCCCTGGAGCGAAGTGTACTTAACTGGGTCCTGGCTTAGTGGAGGGGCAGGGTGGTGGGTCGTGGCTGGAGTTTATACATTATTGTTGATATATCTTAAGGAGGCTGTTGGCTTGTTGTTATTGTGACTTAATTTGGTATCAGGACAATTGTCCCCCTGACAACTGCCCCGCCCCCATTGCCAGTGAATCTGTACTGACATTTACTAAATCCAAAGACCTTTCTCATCGATTATGAACAAGCTGCCAAGAGTGTCAATGAAGAGGTCTTCCCTAGCACAGCTGTCAAAGGATGTTTCTACCACTTAACACAAAACATATGTTGCAACGTACAATCTGAGGGATTACCAGGACAATATGAAGTTGATGCTAACAATATCCTGAATAGTCGAATGTTACCAGTTCTAGCCTTCATCCCAAAAGATGAAGTGGTCGACGCATTTAAGACGCTGCAAGAGAATATGCCACGTGAAGCTGATCCTGTCATAGACTACTTGGAAGATACATACATTAGCAGACAACGTCGACATAACAGGCGAGCTGTACGTTTCCCTATCGGCATGTGGAATAGGGGGGGGGGGGAGGGCAGTTTGTCCTAGAACCACTAAATTTATGGAACTCGGGTAATATCGTCCACTTTTTTGTTTATGTGGTAATGTCTTGTTTGTGTATGTCTCTATGTTAGTTTCTTCGTCTCTCAAACAATCAACAAGTAAACAAGAAGAAGGACGAAAAGAGACACTAAATAAGAGAAATAACCAGGAAGGAATAAATGAGAGAAACAAACAAAGCAATAATTAGGTAGAATCAGATAAAGATTGGAGAAGCTAAAGGAAAACTGATGATGAGTAGAATGAGAAAGAAGGAGAAAATAACATGTAATAAATGGGACGAATAATAAGATAGAAGAAAATTTAAAGACAATGTACAAATAAAAATAAAATAGGAAAAAAAGAAATAATTGGACATGACAGAAAGAAAGAAAGAAAGAAAGAAAGAAAAGGATGCTGTGGCCGAGTGGATGCAGATCTCACGTCTTGTCCTAAAGGTCATTCGTTTGCTCCCGTGGCACCCTAAGTCCACCCAGCTGTGAATGTATACCCAAGAGAACCAAGTGCACGATAATAAAATAAATACATAAGAAGAATAAAGAAGAATAAGAAGAAAATGAGTCAAGAAGTGTGGATAGAATTAGGAAGATAATGAAGGGTACAGTAAACATTAGGTAAAAACACACAATAATTGGTACATTAAACAAACATAAAGATAAAAGAGAATATGAAAGATAAACACATGATTAGTGGCTCGATCAGCAGATGTAAAGAGAAGTGATGGGTGGAATTAGCAGGGATAAAGAAGTATAATTGGAGATAATTAACAAGAATAAACAAGCAGTAATGAACACAAGCAACAGATAAGAAGAAAGAATAATGGGGGACAGAAAATACAAGTCATGATGGAGACAATTAAGGTGAGGGCGTGCAGGTGTTTATTACTCCTGAGGTGCCACACAGGTGAAGCAGCCTCTCCCAACCTCCCTCATTATACGCGATAACTTTAACACACACACACAGGAGGGGCGCATGACGATCATCCAGTTATGATACAATGATATGAGTTATTATTGATGTCACCTTCGTTGGTGGGTTCTAAGGTGACTAAAGAGGCCGATACGGGACCGGCGCGGCAGGGCCGTCCACAGATGTTGCACGTGTGGTGGGCTACATCTAGTGCGGGAGGGGCGGTGGCAGCGTCCTTCCGGCGTTGGCGCTTGTCTGCGTCAGTATGCAGTCGGGCTAACTCGAAAGTATTGATACCTTCTCGTGTGGTGATCCTCCAAGCAGTACGGTGTGGAGTGGTCTCCCAGGTGAGAGGGTCGATTTGGCACTTTTTCCTTATACCTTTTCCGTTGTCCGCCAGCGTTACATTTACCACACACACACACACACACACACACACACTGAGTAGGCGTACTGGGCCTCTTAACCTCTCCCTACTGCCAGCTTCGCCACACGACCTTGAAACGGTTTGTTTCCTCTCTCTCTCTGCCAGGTTTGTCAATGTAACTTCAGATCGTTTCCTGGGGGAGTGTACGAGGACTAGAGGTCGTTTTGGTCGTGTAAGTAGTACCTGGGGTAGAGAGTGTGTGGGAGAAGTACAGGTCGTTCAGGTCGTACATAGGAGAGTATAAGACAGCTCCAGGAACCACTAGCGAAACACACAGGTCGTGACAACGGCAGTAACGACCTGGTAAGATATTGTGTTGGGATGGGAGGTCGGGAACTGGGATGGTGAGAGGCAGAGTGAGGAAAGATGAGGAAGAGAAAGAGAAGGAGGAGGATAAGCATGAGGAGGAGAAGAAGGAGAAAGAGGAGGAGGAGGAGGAGGAGAAGGAGGAGGAGGAGGAGAAGGAGGAGGAGGATGAGAAGAAGGAGGAGGAGGAGGAGGAGGAGGAAGAGGAGAAGGAGGTGAAGGAAATGGAGGAGGAGGAGGAGGGGGAGAAAGAGAAGGAGGATCAGGAGCAGGAAGAGGAGAAGAAGTATAAATAAAAGAAATCTGTTGGAAAAATTCGTAGGGAGAAAAAGAGAGAGAGTAAATGGGATGGGAGAGTGGACGATAAATGAAGTAAGAGGAGAAAGGCGAAAGAGCAAAAACAGGGAAGAGACATCATTTAGGAAGAGGAGAGAGTGACATCCAGGGAGGAGAAAGTACCAGAGTAACAAGAGAAACCTTTCCAGGGAGAGAGAGAGAGAGAGAGAGAGAGAGAGAGAGAGAGAGAGAGAGAGAGAGAGAGAGGTATGATTTTTAAAGGCAGAGGAAGGAAGTAAATTAACCATCATTTGTTGGACCGGGGTGTTGGGGTGTTGGAGGGATGGTGGCAGAAGGAGATGTTGGAGAGGTGGTGGAGGAAGGAGGTGTTGGAGGGGTGGTAGAGGAAGGAGGTGTTGGAGGGGTGGTGGAGGAAGGAGGTGTTGGAGAGGTGTTGGAGGGGTGGTAGAGGAAGGAGGTGTTGGAGGGGTGGTGGAGGAAGGAGGTGTTGGAGGGGTGGTGGAAGAAGGAGGTGTTGGAGAGGTGGTGGAAGAAGGAGGTGTTGGAGGGGTGGTAGAGGAAGGAGGTGTTGGAGGGGTGGTGGAGGATGGGGGATGGAGCGAGAGAAGGTGTTAATCTCCCACGAGAATAACACAGGTGATAACGCTCCTGATTTCCCGTCAGATAGACAACCTCTGACCCAGTGTGTGTGCGTGTGTGTGTGTGTGTGTGTGTGTGTGTTTGTTTGCGTACGTGTATTTGTTTGTGTTCGAGTTTGAGTACAAATATATGGTTGAGAGTGCGTTTGAGTGTGTTCAAGTGTTTGTATAACTTTTGTATAGCTGGAGAAGAGGGAGGAGGAGAGAGGGGGATTATGCTATTGTATCACACTCCAATCGCCAAACGAAACCTAGAAGTATAAGATGATATATGACCGAGTCGTCTTTGTAATGCTTAGTAAAGGACTGGAGCGACCAGGAAGTAGTGCCTCAAGGGATGTGTGTGTCTTGTTCATCACGCTGAGGGAGGTAATGTTGTTCCTCTGGGGTTACGAGAAGGCAGGCAGGAGAGGTGGCTGGGTTATCTTGTTGTGTTTATAGACACCTGTAGATGCTTCCACTGTACAAGAAACAAAGTGAAAAAAAAAGAGACTTGGTGTTATTGTTTGTTCAGGAAATAATAATGTTGTTTTTTTTAAGTCTTAGAGTAACTGAACGTATAAACTAACAAGACACAGGGTAACGGAGCCATAATGACCTCCAACAAGCAGTAGATATGGCCAGGAACCTCACCAGCCTCCCTCCTCCTGACCTTCCTACACTGATGTCAAGCCAAGTTCTTTACATTAAGCTGAAGTATTACCTTCCTCAACTTGACCCTTGTACTGGCGACGGCTGCTGCACTCTATTGTCCTCCCTGCATTTCCATAGTCACACACGACTCACTGTTGACTCTGTCCTTCACGCCAGCTACCTCCCACCCACCACCGGCCCGCTCAACTTTCCTCAACCATCCTCTTTTCTGACCTTTTCATCCTTAATTCTTATTCTACTTTTATCAATTTTCCATCAATAATTTTATGTATTTTATATATTTACCAAATTTAACTAGAAAAAAGAGACGTTGTAATTCTTTATGGTGAATATGGACTTTTGTTTTGATAGTTGGTTTGACTTATAGTGTTTGGTCTTCTGTGAACTATCGGAGCATCATATCCCGTCCTTCCGTCACCTTCATAGTATTGGTGATCACTGTTGGTCTCCGTGATGGCCTGTGTCACCTCTGATACTCTGATAATATGCCTCTTACCCAGCAGTTAAAAGACCCAAGTGTTAATACCCCTGCTGTTAAGGGCCCAGCTGTTAAAAGACCCAGCCCTTAAAGACCCAGCTGTTACGGACCCAGCTGTTAAGGGCCTAGCTGTTAAAGACGCAGCTGTTAAAAGACCCAGCCCTTAAAGACCCAGCTATTACGGACCCAGCTGTTACGGACCCAGGTGTTACGGACCCAGCTGTTACGGACCTAGCTGTAAAGGACCCAGGTGTACCACGTGCGGCGGCTGGCCAACACGTCAACTCTGAAGGTGATGAGAGGAGTGAGGGAGTGAAGGTTGGTCAGTGGGCGGAAGACGATGATCAGATAACTATAGAGGGTCAGCTTAGGTCAACCTCGGCCCGTGACCTGATGTTCCTGGTGATAACAGAGAGGGAGGGAGGGAGGGAGGGGGGCAGGGTCATCCTAGGTCACTCATCGACGACTAATACCTGAGAATAGTTGTGTTTTAGGTGTTCATTATATTGTTTTCGTGTTTACATCTGTGTTAGTGTGTGTTGTGTTTTTGATTAACTGTCGGGCGAAGGGAGAATTGTAACGAAAAAAAGATTAATAAGAAGAATGAATTTAACTATTTTAATTTCAATTTATAACATTAAGATTTAATCACATGATGATTAACACCCTGAGCTTATTTCAACTGATGACTAAACACCCTAACTTAACCTAATCTAACTTAACTTAATCTAACTTGACCTAATCTAACCTAATCTAACAACCTAATCTAACTTAACCTAACCTAATCTAACCTCCCCAGACAGCGTTAGGTTGGCTTTAATTCTCAGGTAATCCTTCATTTCAATTTACAACAACAATTTCCATTAATCATCCTTTTCGTCATCACAATTGATCTATCGGGTTTCTGTCGCGTGTCGAATACCGAGTGGTTTCTCTGTCGGTGTCCGTTAGGAGAGAGGCCAGGCGACAACTATGGCCCGATAGACCCGTGTTGACCTCTGATGCCTCTGATAGATAGCCGAGGTCAGGCCAGGTGATCGGGGAGAACAAGGGTGTCGAGGAATACTGTACTACCCCGGCTTGTGACCACCAGGTGTTGAGTGTGTCCAGGAGCCAGTCTGGATCACCTGAAGTTTAGCCCCCTAGCTTATTCTACCTGCATGATGAAACACCCTAACGCTACAGGTGGGTGGTTGGGTTGGGTTGGGTTGGGTTGGGTTGGGTTGGGTTAGTATTAGGGTGGTTAATCAAGTGAAATAAACTGGGGAGCGAATCTGCAGGTATTCTCTTTAACCTTATCAATTCAAATCATGCACCATTTCCTTTAGAACTGATCATGGGATTACCACAGAAGTCTTACTACCGCCGCTGCAACACGTGATATAACTCCTGTTAATATCACGCCTTTTACGGATGATCGTCTGTTTAAATCCTAATGCACGATGGTCCATTTTTTGTGTTGCTATAAATTTATGGACATACGTATGTGGTCAAAAGTAACTCTTGTTTTGTTTAAAATATCCTCCGCTATCTGAAAACCTGAACTTTATAAAAATTTGATTAAGGTTAGGTTAGGTTAGGTTGGGTAAGATTAGGTTAATTTACGTTAGTTTGGGATATACTACAGGTCAGTAAATTTACAGGTTAGTAACACTAGAGGTCAGTAATACTAACGGTCAGCAACACAAATTTAAACAAGAAATCGTAAAACAAAAATCATGGTTCATTTCATCTTTAATTGTCATTTTTTACCAAATTTATGCCCCAGAAATGTTTTTGTATTGTGACTATTGTATTAATTCTCAAAAGTTATATCCACTGGAGAAGACGTGGCATGTATGCAAAATATGCAAATCTTTCACATATTAAAAAAAACAAAAACATTCGTCATAGTTCTTATATATTCATCAGGTGATTTCAGTAGGCTTGCGTCTCAGTCTCATCTGAAGCTTATAACGTACAGTACCGACATGGATAAAATAAAAAAGGCCTCTTGTTTCTTCCTGAACTCTACGATTTTCTCTCTCAGGCTGCATAGAACTTGAGTTGTATAGCCCTTGCAGTGAAGTTGTATAGGGGTTGTAGAAAAGTCGTAGAGAAATTAAATAGGAGGTGTACAGGGGTTGTATTAAAGTTGTATTAAAATTGTACAGACGTTGTATTAAAATTATATAGAGGTTGTAGAGAAGTTGCATAAAAATTGAATATAAATTGTATAAAACTATAACTGAACAGCAGCAGCAGCAGTAATTATCAAGACCCAGGTCACGGTTGTCCAATTTGTCCATGTAATGTGTTGGTACAAAACACAGCGTAAAGGTGACCATCCGTGACAGGAAGGAAACGTAATTTACAGCTTGTTCGTCTCTCGCGGTAACATTTAGTGAACGGCCACTGAGAAGGACTACTGTAAACACGAGGTTTTGTGTGTGTGTGTGTGTTAGAATAATCTTTCTTGACACACATAACGTTAGAAATATATCACAAAAGATCTGTAAAAAAGCTCTAACTTGTGTTTATTCATTAATGTTGAGCCTGTAGATGGATGCACCAGCCTCTCCCCCCCCCCCCACAGCTGAACCTCTTTTACAGTAGTTTGATTCACGGGTTCAAATTGGTTTGGGTAACTGAGATACTGAATTCTTGCGTCAGCCTAATCAAATTTTTGCCTTGATTCTTGCAGCACCATCATCAACGTCAGGTGCTTGTTGACACCATCCACGGCACCATCATCAACGTCAGGTGCTTGTTGACACCATCCACGGCACCATCATCAACGTCAGGTGCTTGTTGACACCACCCACGGCACCATCATCAACGTCAGGTGCTTGTTGACACCATCCACGGCACCATCATCAACGTCAGGTGCTTGTTGACACCATCCACGGCACCATCATCAACGTCAGGTGCTTGTTGACACCACCCACGGCACCATCATCAACGTCAGGTGCTTGTTGACACCATCCACGGCACCATCATCAACGTCAGGTGCTTGTTGACACCATCCACGGCACCATCATCAACGTCAGGTGCTTGTTGACACCATCCACGGCACCATCATCAACGTCAGGTGCTTGTTGACACCATCCACGGCACCATCATCAACGTCAGGTGCTTGTTGACACCATCCACGGCACCATCATCAACGTCAGGTGCTTGTTGACACCACCCACGGCACCATCATCAACGTCAGGTGCTTGTTGACACCACCCACGGCACCATCATCAACGTCAGGTGCTTGCTGACACCATCCATGGCACCATCATCAACGTCAGGTGCTTGTTGACACCATCCACGGCACCATCATCAACGTCAGGTGCTTGCTGACACCACCCACAGCACCATCATCAACGTCAGGTGCTTGTTGACACCATCCACGGCACCATCATCAACGTCAGGTGCTTGTTGACACCATCCACGGCACCATCATCAACGTCAAGTGCTTGTTGACACCACCCACAGCACCATCATCAACGTCAGGTGCTTGTTGACACCATCCACGGCACCATCATCAACGTCAGGTGCTTGCTGACACCACCCACAGCACCATCATCAACGTCAGGTGCTTGTTGACACCATCCACGGCACCATCATCAACGTCAGGTGCTTGTTGACACCATCCACGGCACCATCATCAACGTCAAGTGCTTGTTGACACCACCCACGGCACCATCATCAACGTCAGGTGCTTGTTGACACCACCCACGGCACCATCATCAACGTCAGGTGCTTGCTGACACCATCCACGGCACCATCATCAACGTCAGGTGCTTGTTGACACCACCCACAGCACCATCATCAACGTCAGGTGCTTGTTGACACCACCCACGGCACCATCATCAACGTCAGGTGCTTGTTGACACCACCCATAGCACCATCATCAACGTCAGGTGCTTGTTGACACCACCCACGGCACCATCATCAACGTCAGGTGCTTGTTGACACCATCCACGGCACCATCATCAACAGCAGGAGCTTTCCGGCGTTGGCGCTTGTCTGCGGCGGTTTGCAGTCGGGCTAACTCGAAAGTATTGACATCTTTTCGCGTAGTGCTCCTCCAAGCGTTATGGTGTGGAGTAATCGTCTCCCAGGTGAGGGGATCGAAACACCGACGTGGATGTCCTGACTACTCAGCAGGTCCCTTAGCTATCCTCCATCCCTGGATGAGGTAGCTACTGTCATCAAACAGATGAAAAATAACAAAGCGTCACGGCCTGATGGAATCCCAGCCGAGGTGTATAAAGCGAGAGGACCGCTACTTACCAGCCGTCTCCACTTTCTCCTGGAGAATATATGGGAAAAGGAGGAAATCCCCCAAGCTCCTAAAGACGCCTCCATCGTCAATATTTATAAGAACAAGGGAGACCGGTCAGACTGTGGCAACAACCACGGGATCTCACTGCTGTCCATAGCTGGCAAGATTATCGCCTGAGTACTCCAAAAGAGACTTCTTCCTGAGACGGAAAACTTCCTCCCAGAATCTCAATGTGGTTTTAGACCATCACGTGGCACCACTGACATGATCTTTGCTGCCTGCCAGTTACAGGAAAAGTGCAGAGAACAGCGTCGTGACCTGTACATGGCCTTCATCGATCTAACCAAGGCCTTCGACTCGGTCAACAGGGAAGCCCTCTGGCAAACCCTAACCCTTTTTGGCTGCCCACCAAAATTCATCGCCATTATGAGGCAACTCCACGATGGCATGAACATGAACAACACTGCCCTGCACAATGGCACCCAGTCTGAGTTCTTCCCCATCCAAACGGGGGTAAAACAAGGATGTGTACTGGCACCAACTCTCTTTTCCATTTTCTTGGCTCCCTTCCTTACTCGTGCCAGTGCCAATTTAGCCGGCGGGGTGGACATCCAGTACTGGTTGAAGGATCTTTTCAACATAAAACGACTACAGGCTCCTTCACCCCTCCCCTCGCCCCTCCTTACCACCCCACCTCCCGTTCCCCCATCCCTCCTTACTACCCGTCCTCTCACCCCGCCCCCCTCCACACGAACCTGTCCCTTCACCCATCACCCCTCCTCACCACCCCACCACCCGTCACCTCACCCCACCTCACCACCCGTCCCCTCACCACCCGTCTCCTCACCCCTCCTCACCACCCGTCCCCTCACCCCTCACCTGGTCCCCTCACAATCTCCCCTCAAATTAATAACGCGTCGTGATTTACAATGAAATTAATTACTGTGTGTGTTTACGTCCCTCACTGTAATGGCCGCTGCCGAGTTATCGTAACCCCGGGGTCTTTATGGTGATGTTTGGGGCTGGAGGTTTAGGGGTGGAGGTAGACAGTAATGTTTAGGGCTGCATGTTTAGGGTCGGATCTATACACTGATGTTCACAGTTGGAAGAGGCGCCGACTATTTGTAACCCAGGAGTCAGTACATAGAAAGTCAATTGCTTACTAATCACTAACTGCAGATGTTTTGATTTTGAAGATGTTTTCATTGTTTTCAGCAACCGTGATCCCACCGTCAACACACTGATGTTTGTGAGCTAATGTGTGTGGATGTTCTAGGTCATCGTAATCCAGTTCTGGGTCATCGTAATCCAGACATCAATACCTGGGTGTTTACGATTGATGTGATCCCAGGTCATTAGTGGGGCGCACGTGTCTCTCAGCATCCCCAGGTAAGAGCAGGTAGTTCTTCGAGCCCGTGGGAACACTACCCCCTACCTGTCGAGGCCTCATCATGTGTATTGTGTATGATACCTGATACTGCATATGTCGGCGCATTTCTCCTGATACTACAGTATGTCGACGTGTCTCTCCCACATAGGTGAGAGACATGTCATTCTTCTCAAGTTTCTTCTTACCACAACACAACACGAGTGAGGGAGCACCAACCTTCAATACTGCTCGAGTGTAGGACAAAAGCCTTCTAAGATAAATGATAATTAGAGTTTTTAAATCATGCAAAATATTATATTAATTATATCATAAGACTGCAATACCAAACCTAACCTAACCTAACCTAATCTATTTTGCACTTTAACTGGGGGGCTCTTGTCCTACTTTACACTTTAAACGACGGGGATTTGTCCAGGGGAGTCTTGTCCAGGGGGCTCTTGTCCGGACCCCTTACTACTCTAATGATCTTAAAATTATATAGAAATGTACCTTAACTTATTTGTTTTTCGTATTTGGTAACTTATTATGGTCATGTTTTAAAATCAGTATAACAATTTACTTCAGTTAATGGCAAAGAGGAAAATCATAACCTTAGTAGGACATGATTAATGGGTGGTCCAAATTGTGATCATTTACCTGTCTTTCTCCGCGTCATGTAATTAGTGAGTAATTTTATGCAATTTTCACCTGTACCCACCTATGACGTCATCTACCAACACTAATATTACACAAATTACAACGACACCTATGTACCAGTTGTCTTTAAACGTTAGTAATAGTAACAAATTATCATATAGAGAAAAGTTCCATTTATATTTCAAAAACTGTTATATTAAGGATGCCATGATAACCCAAACCCCGTGTTATATTTTGTCCACATAAATACCTTGTTATAGGCTACGTTTATATAACACGTATATAAGGGAACCTAACCATAGTCCTACAGATAGATTATATATTATATCTTCTGTAAACCTTTAACAAAACCTCTATTGTATGACCTTCATCTGACACGTACTGTACATGGTAAGTCAATTTGTATAGTATCACCCCACACACACAGCTACCAGGTGGTACAGTGTTGTCATCACCCCACACACCACAGCTGCCAGGTGGTACAGTGCTGTCATCACCCCACACACACAGCTACCAGGTGGTACAGTGCTGTCATCACCCCACACACCACAGCTACCAGGTGGTACAGTGCTGTCATCACCCCACACACCACAGCTGCCAGGTGGTACAGTGCTCTCATCACCCCACACACCACAGCTGCCAGGTGGTACAGTGCTGTCATCACCCCACACACCACAGCTGCCAGGTGGTACAGTGTTGTCATCACCCCACACACCACAGCTGCCAGGTGATACAGTGCTGTCATCACCCCACACACCACAGCTGCCAGGTGATACAGTGTTGTCATCACCCCACACACCACAGCTGCCAGGTGGTACAGTGCTGTCATCACCCCACACACCACAGCTGCCAGGTGGTACAGTGTTGTCATCACCCCACACACCACAGCTGCCAGGTGGTACAGTGTTGTCATCACCCCACACACCACAGCTACCAGGTGGTACAGTGCTGTCATCACCCCACACACCACAGCTGCCAGGTGATACAGTGTTGTCATCACCCCACACACCACAGCTGCCAGGTGATACAGTGTTGTCATCACCCCACACACCACAGCTGCCAGGTGATACAGTGCTGTCATCACCCCACACACCACAGCTGCCAGGTGATACAGTGCTCTCATCACCCCACACACCACAGCTGCCAGGTGATACAGTGTTGTCATCACCCCACACACCACAGCTGCCAGGTGGTACAGTGCTGTCATCACCCCACACACCACAGCTGCCAGGTGGTACAGTGCTGTCATCACCCCACACACCACAGCTGCCAGGTGGTACAGTGCTGTCATCACCCCACACACCACAGCTGCCAGGTGGTACAGTGCTGTCATCACCCCACACACCACAGCTGCCAGGTGGTACAGTGTTGTCATCACCCCACACACCACAGCTGCCAGGTGATACAGTGCTGTCATCACCCCACACACCACAGCTGCCAGGTGATACAGTGCTGTCATCACCCCACACACCACAGCTGCCAGGTGGTACAGTGCTGTCATCACCCCACACACCACAGCTGCCAGGTGATACAGTGCTCTCATCACCCTACACACCACAGCTGCCAGGTGATACAGTGCTGTCATCACCCCACACACCACAGCTGCCAGGTGATACAGTGTTGTCATCACCCCACACACCACAGCTGCCAGGTGATACAGTGTTGTCATCACCCCACACACCACAGCTACCAGGTGGTACAGTGCTGTCATCACCCCACACACCACAGCTGCCAGGTGGTACAGTGCTGTCATCACCCCACACACCACAGCTGCCAGGTGATACAGTGCTGTCATCACCCTACACACCACAGCTGCCAGGTGGTACAGTGCTGTCATCACCCCCACACATCAAAGCCTCCACTGGGTGAGGCGTAATGGTCGTTCCGCCACGCGTCAACACAAGGAAGGAAATGGAATAAAATTAGTTTTCCAATTACCTCTGGGCGCCATCTTCCTCTTGACGTGTGAATAATTCCCGTCATCAATCTTGAACGTTGTTTTAATTTCTGTATGACTGTAGTGAGCGGGGGCGTGTTGCCTCCCTTCCTACCTCCCCCTCTCTCTCTTCCCCCTCCTCTCCTCCATCCCTCCTTCTCTCTTCCCCCTCCCCTCTCCTTCCCTCCCTTCCTACCTCCCCCCCCTCTCTCTCCCCCTCCTCTCGTCACTTCAGAATACACTCTGATACTTTACACTTATGAGATAGAAAATACTGCAAATATACTGAATCCCAAAGAGCAACAGTGTCAACATTAAGAGAGATACTGTACGTATTTCCCAGACCACCTCAGCTGTTTTATCTCTAGATGATAATAACAACTGTGTATACTTGAAACAGATACACTTATAAGGAAAATTAAGACATCCCATAAAGGTAGAATTAAAAGTTTGATCACAAGTTTTCTACCTTTTATATATTTTATTTCTTATAATAGTGATGAAATTAACTATTTATTTATATTCTACCAACAAAAGCTATGTTTCCGGTGTCGTGTCGTGTCGTGTCTCGTCGTGTCGTGTCGTGTCGTATAGCATTGTATTGTTCTGCATTGTATTTACTTCTCAAACGTAAATCCGTGTGTCTAGTTTTTCCTCTAGTATAACCAAGGTATTGCCAAGACTCCTACATTACCCTTAACAATAGACAGTTCTCCACCCATTCATAGCCCCACTAAGGCCTCACCCCTCCACACTCCCCTTCCTGCCCATTAACCAGTCAAAGCCGTTGGATAAAGACCCCATTAGCGGCACCCAATTAACTTCTGTAGTTTTCCAATTACATCTCATAATAGGGCGAGAAAAATTAATCTAATTAATTGGGATTTTATGAGGGTAATTCTGGTGTCGGTGGCCATTACCTTCCTCTCCCTTATACTGGCGGCCACTACCCTCCGTTCCCTTATACTGGTGGCCACTACCCTCCGTTCCCTTATACTGGTGGCCACTGCCCTCCGTTCCCTTATACTGGCGGCCACTACCCTCCGTTCCCTTATACTGGTGGCCACTGCCCTCCGTTCCCTTATACTGGCGGCCACTGCCCTCCGTTCCCTTATACTGGCGGCCACTACCCTCCGTTCCCTTATACTGGTGGCCACTGCCCTCCGTTCCCTTATACTGGTGGCCACTGCCCTCCGTTCCCTTATACTGGTGGCCACTACCCTCCGTTCCCTTATACTGGTGGCCACTGCCCTCCGTTCCCTTATACTGGCGGCCACTACCCTCCGTTCCCTTATACTGGCGGCCACTACCCTCCGTTCCCTTATACTCTCGGTACAAAATAACTTATAATTACCTCATAATGAAACGGGAAATTAAGTTAATGATTTGTTGTAGCGAAGTTATGAGTAACTGTGTGGTGGTTGTGACGCTAATTTACAACTTACATCTAGTGTGAGTGACGGTGGTGAGTGACGGCCGTGTGATGGAGGTGAGTGACGGGGGTGTAATGGAGGTGAGTGACGGGGGTGTAATGGGGTGAGTGGCGGGGGTGTAATGGGGTGAGTGGCGGTGGTGAGTGACGGTAGTGAGTAGCATGGGGCGTGACGCAGGTAAGTGAGAGAGGTGAGTGACGGAGGTGAGTGACGGAGGTGAGTATCGGGGGAGTGTTCAACAATAAGGAGACGCCACAGGTGTTATTGATGATAATGATGTGATTGTACAGACAGTTGTATACAGGTGTGTGATTTTGTGTATGTGTGTGTGTGTGTGTGTGTGTGTGTGTGTGTGTGTGTGTGTGTGTGTCATATTGTGGTGTACAGCTGAGGTGGTGTGTGTTATATTATGGTGTACATCTGTGTTGGCGTGTGTCAGGTCGTGGCAGAGGCAGAAGCAGCTGTGCTGTGCCAGGTGTTGGTAACCTGGGCCAGGAGTAACAGCTGATGTCATCTCTAAAATCAGCTGATCGTGTCAACAAAGAGATTTACCCCAGACGTAATTAACACCAACTACAGTAATACATTAATACAGTGATGCAAATGTCCAATGTTACTCAGTTTTTAGTTTTACCCATGACTACAGTGGTAAATTCAACAGTAATACAGTGACTAATTACTACAGTGTTACAGTTTCCTCCCATTGGCCACTATACATTACAGTAATACAGTGATAGGTTCGCCTGCACACACTATAGGTTCGCCTGCACACACTATAGGTTCGCCTCCACACACTATAGGTTCGCCTCCACACACTATAGGTTCGCCTCCACACACTATAAGTTCGCCTCCACACACTATAGGTTCGCCTCCACACACTATAGGTTCGCCTCCACACACTATAGGTTCGCCTCCACACACTATAGGTTCGCCTCCACACACTATAGGTTCGCCTCCACACACTATAGGTTCGCCTCCACACACTATAGGTTCGCCTCCACACACTATAGGTTCGCCTCCACACACTATAAGTTCGCCTCCACACACTATAGGTTCGCCTCCACACACTATAGGTTCGCCTCCACACACTATGCTTCAGGTGAGATTACTAGTTAAATGCGGTACTACAGTCAGTATACACTACGTTCTATACATCATCTGGAGGTCCAAATATACGTACACAGATCTGTATGAGGCGTTGACAGTATTTGTTTACAGTATATTAATGATTATATTTCTAGCTCCATGTGTTTATATAGTCATAATGTTTATATTGTTCATATATATGCTTGTTAATGATTGTGTGTGTGTGTGTGTGTGTGTGTGTGTGTGTGTGTGTGTGTGTGTGTGTTTATATACACTAATATTCACATTTTATATGACTTTTACGTAGACAATTTAGTCATAAATTTTCTGTTCCCGTCCGAATGAAGGTCTGACGTAAATAGTTAAAATCCTCTTACTATGTCACTATCCCTCACTATCCCTCACTATCCCTCACTGCCTGGGGTACAATATAGCCACTCGTAACACAAGAACATCAGTTCAAAATTAGTGTTGGTATCACCTGCAGATTAGCTCCCCTAACCTAACCTAACCTAACCTAACCTAACCTAGGTATTTAATCAGGTGAAATAGGCTGGGGGGCTAATCTTCAGGTGATTCCTCTGTTGATAAATCCAGCCAGCGAGATGAATGGACGGATGCTGGAGTACCTGGGAACTACGAGTGAAGGCAGGTGAGAGGGGGAGAGGAGGAGAGGAGAGACATAGGAAGCGGAGGATAGGGAGAAGAGGAGAGAGATATGAAGAGGAGGAATAGTTAGTAGGATGGAAAGGAGGAAGTGAGGGAGGGGGGAGAGGAAAGGGAGGAAAGTAGGGAGGCAAGGAGGCAGGGAAGGAGGAGAGTATGATACAGAGAAAAGGAGGAAGGAGGGAAGGAGAAGGAAAAGAGGGGGGGAAGGAGGGAGAGGAAGATGATACCGGTAAAAGGAGGAGAGAGGAGAGTAGGGAGATAGGAATGGAGAAATATGTGAAGAGAAGAAGGGAGAGGAGAAGAGGAGGTAGAAGATGGATGGAAGAGAGAGGAGGAAGAAGGAGATATGATGAGAAGGAGAGAAGGGAAGCAAGAAAAAGAAGGGAAAGAGAGGGAGAAAAATAGGAGACGGAGGATAATAGGGAAGGAGGGAGAGGAGGCGAGGACGAGGAGGAGGAGGAGGCACAGAAGAAGACACACGGAGGGAGGCAAGACAAGAAAGATATGAGGAGGAACAAGGGAGGAGAGGAAGATAGGAGAAGGAGGAAGAAAGGAGAAGAGGAAGATAGGAGGAGAAGGAGGAAGGGAAGCCATTAAAACAAGAGAATCAAATACAACTCTCTCTCTCTCTCTCTCTCTCTCTCTCTCTCTCTCTCTCCACATAACCCAGAAGTGGTCACGTATGTTCAATGTTCCTCTATAAATATGATCCCAGATACAGCCAAGGCGGTGTACCGTTCAACATTGTCTCACGTTACTGTACTGGGAGAGTTATACTGTATACCAGAAACCAAAAAATATTTGACGTGATATCGTCCACCACCCACCTAGCCTTTCTGCCCCCACATAACAGTCAGGGATTGAGGACACGGGAGGTGGTAAGGCTACACCAGACACTCTCAATAAGGAGACTATATGGCAGCTTTAGTCTATAGGTCCTTATAAATCTGTATGAGTGGTTTGATCGTATGGGTGAAAACTTTGATTATTTCCTTGTGGTGCAGCATCATGTGGGCGAAGTTGTGTTGCTGTGAACTTTTGAATAAATATATTATACTAAATAATATGTTGGCCGGTAATCATCCTTTTATAATGATCTTTACTGTATATGTTTTTATTTCTTTTAGAGTTTGTGCTGATCGTAGACTAGTTAAGTGAAGCACTCTGGGGTTCTTCCTGTCGGGGCCACATACTACGATCACAAAACACCTTTAAAACCTTCCTCATACATAGAAATCGCGGGCCCTCTTATTGTCCCCACATTGTACACCGTCACTTACTGTACAATATGTTTCACGGTCTACATAAACACAGAGGAGATTCTTTATTTCACCCATCTCCTTCTCCCTTCCCCAGACGAGGAATTGTTCGTCTTAATGGAGCCAAGAAAATAGATCGTGTACTCAGAAACATACACAACTCGAGGCGCCGCCCCACAACCCACTGAACACTAAAACACGGGGTCTCGAAATTGCATAAGACAATATGTCCCCCACGACACCCGTCTGTTATCTACAAGTGTGTATATTTTGCCCCCACTGTACAGATTCATGACCCACGAGGGAGGAACAAAATTATCTGAGGTGCCAAAAAGCAGCAATCTAATGCAGTGTAGCGGCGTAACGTGTCGACTGGCCGCGCTAATCCCCCGCAGAATCGCGCGAGTTTTCTACAATTTTCTTCTTGTCATTATTAATTTCCGACACTTTCTATTACATCTTTTGGCTTTGAAGTAGCGCTGAGTGGATTTATGGGAGGGGAGCGAGGTGTGTTATGAAGCTGGTGATTACAGGTGGGCGCGTGTCTACCTGGCCGTGGCTACACCCGCGGTAATCAGGTAACGAGGCGCTGCTGCTGCTGTACACTATGTCTTACAATTCCATTACAGAGGATGAGTTACCGTGGTGCAGACGGTGGTGAATATGACATCATCGTGTCCTAATGTTCCCTAAAAGCTGTAATCTGCTTCAGCCTTGTTGCAACTTGATTATATTTGGAACATCAAGGAAAAAGATATACCTAGATAAGGCAAAAATGATGCTTTTGTTTGTTTATTTTGTTTGTTTACCAACCTTCAACATGGAGAGATTAGTAAACAATGACTGGCAGACTAAGGCAGATCTTACTCACTGTGACACAATGATCAACATTTATACATGATATTCATACAGGAAGTTCATTGATAATATCCCTCCATATAACCACTGAGTTGGTGAACATTAGTAAACGTCTCGCTCGGTCTAGCCACACTGTACTGTACACACAGCCACGTGTGATCTGGAAATTAACCTATAAATTATCTTCTAGGATGTTTGTGTAATAAAGAATAGGAGTCTGGCATTTATAACCCAAGAAATAATATAGATAAAAACCTTGCTGTTGTTTACACTTCTTGATTAAAACTATAAACAAAGAATTGCTGAGTAAGCCGTAGTGAAGAGCTGGCAGGTGAGGACGCCGCCCGGCCCACCACCACCCTCACTCACCCCCATCACTAGTTCCTCCTCACTGCTGATGTGAGAAACTATCTATACTGAGTCTCTTAACTTACGATCAAAAAATATCCAAATGGGGTCAAATTACACCTAGACTCTACTGTAACTAGATATTTCCTGCCGTCTTCAATTACCAGGAAAAATTAACTGAATAATTTTCACTGAGAACGCCTTTAACGTACTCGATTTTACTTGCGACATTGAATTCGTGGACCAGAATACAACTGAGATTGAAAGTATCGTAACTAGACGTCCTCTCACTTCCTCAATAACTAAGACTCATAAGAATACAATTTTCTGAGAATCCATATAGCATCACGCGGTTTGCCTGAGATTTATAGGTGGATAATTTCCCCCTTTATTAAATGACGTGTGAACTGGCTTACTCCATCTACGACCCCTACAAAAAAATAATTACCTCCAAAAAACTAAGACTCAAATTACACAATAGACTCACTAAAGTAACAAGAGTCGATTTTTCTCCATAATTAGAGTGAAAAATTACGTGATTTTTCTTTTCTCATATAATTTCGATTCAAATTCTCAAAGTGACTCGTATATATTTTGGTTCCCAGATGCGTGATGTGGGTAAATAAGGCGAGGGAATAGAGGTGGTCAGGGGAAGTGTTGTGTCGTAGTGAAATAAATGAGGCGAGAAATTGGTCATAGGTGAGTGAGAGTGAAGTTGGTTATGAGGTGTATATTTGAAACACTCCCTCACATGGGAAAGAAAAAACCACTGTCAGTTAGTCAGTCAGTTAGCAAGTTAGTCATTCAGTCTACAGTAGCAGTTAGTCAATAAATCAACAGTCAGTCAATCAGTATGTTAGCCAGTCAGTATGTCAGCCAGTCAGTATGTCAGCCTGTCAGTAAATCAGTCAGTCAGTGAGCCATTTCGCCAGCCAATCAACCAACCAACCAGTCAGCCGGTCAAACACCCAACCAGTTAGCAGGCCAACCAACCAACCAGTCAACCAGCCAACCAACCAACTAGTCAGCCGGCCAACCAACCAACCAATTGGCCAGCCAACCAATCACTCAGCCAGTCAGTCAACCAGGGTAGATACAGGACTGACAAACACGTATAAAAAAACATATACACACAAGAAAAGTTTGGAAAAGGCAGCGATAGGAGGCGTGTGTGTGTGTGTGTGTGTGTGAACTTGGCAACAATTACGGACGGGACAACAGGAGCATCCACGGCTAATGGCTGAAATAGGATCAGCCTCCTATTACGGGATTTACACCGCTAGTTATTGTCACACAGGATAGTGATTGTGGTCATTAGTAGAAGGTCGCGTGGGGCAGGTAGGTGGGGGGAAATGGGGGTGGTAGGAATGGGGGAGGTGGTAGGTGGTGGTAGGGATGGGGGTGGTAGGAGGTGGTAGGGATGGGAGAGGTCGTGGGGGCTGGTAGCGATGGGGTAGGGATGAGGGTAGTAGGTATGGGAAATAGGAATGGGTGGTGATAATAGTAGGTGGTAAGAATGAGAGGTGGTAGGAGTGAGGGGATGGTAGGGAAGACGGCCGGTAGGAGGGATTGGGGAGGGCAAGTAGGAAAGACTAACAGTACATTTTACCACAAAACTACAAACATTTCACCGTAACGATAAACATTCCAAAACCTTATGAACATTTAAATTCTTAAGACTATGAGTATAAACATTTCACCACGATAAAACACTTCACTAATCCCTCTCACTTCCCCCCTCCCCCCTTCACAACACAAGGAACAATTCACCTCCACAGCAACAGGCAATGTCACCACTCATCCTTGTGGCTCTCGGCTGGCTCCTCGTCTTCAAACGGTGCTTCACTAATCATCCATTCCCTCTACGACAAAAAACATGATATATGATTCCCTGTGTTTATATAGTCTTACTTCTTCCCTGAGTTACTCTTTCATTAAAAATAATTCACCTTGGTAAAATGTCTAAGAGTTTTAACCTATTTTTTTTTGGGGGGGGGGGGGGGGGCGGTGGGAGGGGAGGGGTAATGTTAAATCTTGTGGTTACATTAACTTCCATGAGTATATATTTATTGTTTTTCTTTATTAATATTGATTGTAAATTTTATCTTTGAGTTGTAGTTGGGAATGTTTTGTCTGTGTGATTAAAATACTACTACTACAACTACTACTACTACTACAACTACTACTACTACTACTACTACTACTACTACTACTACTACTACTAATAATAATAATAATAATAATAATAATAATGATAATAAAACAGTTTATGCTTCCCCTTCTCATAATAAACTTGTTCGTGGTGTGATGTCAACATGAGTTACACCTCCTAGACCTCACCAATAGAACCTGCTAAATGCAAATACTCTTATTATTCCTACAACTGAGAGACTTGTAGCTGTTTACACTGTCAGTCGGCCACGAGGTACGATGCTGAGGGGGATAATATTAACCGTGTGTTGAAAACGAATTAAGTTCCATTGATATGTTCTTTGTATTTCTTCATTATTTATTTACACGGTGATTTTTACTGAATAAATTAACAAATAAATCTGTCTGGGTCTTTGTCTGTCTGTGTGTCTAAGTATTATAATGGGTTATATTAGATGTGTTTGCTGTAGAGATAAATTTTGTTGTGGTAAGAGAGATTTTGTCGTTATTTAGGTATTGTTGGGTATAAGCCAAGCTAGTTTGGTTATGGCATTGGGTGTAAGATTAGTGAATATAAAATGAAACATATTCTGACACAAAACACACACACACACACACACACGACACATACCAAAAATAATCCACTTCAAAAGATATTAAGTAAAAATGACTTATATAACTGTTAATAATATACCTATATTCTGAGAGATGTATAGGGACGGATCTCACTCACTGACATCAAATTTACAGTACAATAAAACTCTACCTGGTGGTATTAAATTCACGATAACACAGTACCTTAACGATAAGATTTCTCTCAGGATTAGTTAATTAATTAGTTAACTCCGACCCCAAAAGTTAGGATACTCAAACATTCGAAAATCATAAGAAAAAATAAATCACACGCATTTAGTTACGATACAACTAAGTCCACTTCCCACACCATTTACGTCTCCTCTACCCTCTCCAACAGGATACGATTTTACACCAATAGTTAGAAGGAAAAATTGAACGTAATCAACTCCAAGAAGCGGTACCGTGAGATTCGTGTTTACATGAGAGTGCTGCCGGCAGGTGTGAGGGAGGCGAGATTACCTGGGCGCTGGGAGACCACATTTCCTGACCGCTGCTTCCCTAATCTCTAATTCAGTTCCCGCCAAAGGATTTTCTTGGGATTTATTTAGTCTTTTTTTTTCGCTTTTTCTTCTGTATGACTGGAATGGAAACAACTAATAATAATAATAATAATAATAATAATAATAATAATAATAATAATAATAATAATAATAATAATAATAATAATAATAACAAACAAACTTACTGTATTATTTAACACGTTACTATATATAACTACTGATAATGATGATAATTTCACGTCATGAGTTATAAGAAAGACCGTAATTACCTGTTACGGATTCTCCTTTAACATCGTCTACCTCGTCTACCTAGAAATGCTCGAAATATAAACCCGAGAAACACGGCGGCCATTACCTGTTACGGGTATTCCTTAAACATGGTCTACCTCACAATGTAAACACTGAGTACACGACGGCCATTACCTGTTACGGGTACTCCTTAAACATGGTCTACCTCACAATGTAAACACTGAGTACACGACGGCCATTACTTGTTACGGGTATTCCTTAAACATGGTCTACCTCACAATGTAAACACTGAGTACACGGCGGCCATTACCTGTTACGGGTACTCCTTAAACATGGTCTACCTCACAATGTAAACACTGAGTACACGACGGCCATTACTTGTTACGGGTATTCCTTAAACATGGTCTACCTCACAATGTAAACACTGAGTACACGGCGGCCATTACCTGTTACGGGTATTCCTTAAACATGGTCTACCTCACAATGTAAACACTGAGTACACGACGGCCATTACCTGTTACTGGTATTCCTTAAACATGGTCTACCTCACAATGTAAACACTGAGTACACGACGGCCATTACTTGTTACGGGTACTCCTTAAACATGTCTACATTACCCGGGAACACGAAGTTTATAATAATAAATATATACGATATTATTACAAAAAGCTTCCCGGCAGGATACGTTAATATGCCATGATTGCCGTATTGTTGAACAGTTTTTAGTTAACTATCTCAGTCGGAATATTATAAAGTCTTAGTAAATCACGCTAATGTTAGTTCTCCCTCTCCTAATTGTATATTTGGTTAGGGCTCGAAGCTGGTGTGTACAGGTATGATAGACTCTGTATCCAGTAAACCAGATGTGTTGGACGATACTCTAGTACTTGTAGAGATCAACATGGGTGGTACACATAGCTGACACCAATACCTGAAGACAGTAACATCTGCGTTACATGTGTTGAGTCATCATCCCCACTACTATCCCTACCAGTACGACGACCACCATAACCACTACCACTTCCTGTACCACACTACCAGTATCAACACCATTACCTCTACTGCCAATACAACCATCACTTCCACCATCACCACTATCATCACCACTACCACCACCACCACTACCAGCATCACACAGCAGCCATTCTAAACACACAACACAGCACAGCATAGCACAACACAGCACAACACAGCAGTCATCTCGACCCCTGCTGTGGAGAGTAAAGGGACCAGTAATCAATATTAGGTATACTAGACTCACTTGTAGCCCAGGACCAGCCATTACTCCATTACACAGCAGAACGTGAGGGGTGAAGGGGTAAAGGGGAAAGAGGGCAAGGAAGGGGAGGGAGGGGAAAGAGGGCAAGGAAGGGGAGGGAGGGGAAAGAGGGGGAGGGTCAGCCGCTATTAAAAGAGAATTAGGAAAAAATGAATGATGAAAATATACAGGAATAAGTGATAAAAAGAGGAATGGAAAGGGGGCTGAATGGAAGCTCAGTCAATAATAAACTAGTATAAGTAAAAAGGAATAATGAGAAGATGAATAAAAGAGGTGTAAGGGGAAGGTGAATGATAACTTAATTAGGGAAAAAGAGGCAACATAACGAGGTAGTAAATAGTGAATGGTTGTTTGTTGAACTTGTGTAATACATTCTTTCTCTCTCTCACACACACACACACACACACACATACACACACACACACACACACATACACACACCACCATGCCACAGACACCCAATTATATGTCTTGTACGTAGTTAAAATCATCGTCATTAAACAAACAAGGACACGTACCAATCAAAGGCCACCCAATTACCGACCACTGGACCACCCCCCCCCCCTAAGCCAACCATGACGGTACTCACATGAATGAACTACCCTGGTAATTGTTCATTTGTAATTTGCCAACTATCATAATTCAGTTTTACGGTAAAAGAATGAAACAAAAAATATTAATAACAATAGCCCAAAAAATAAGACATTCCTATCAGCTCTAACTGGTGAGGAATGTGATTTACAAGTTAACAAATGACGTGTTATTATTTGTGTTATTTTATCAATACTTATGTTGTACTAGAATTACTGAGAGGAAGAATGTCATATCTCTTATGGTAAATATATAGAACATACCCTTTATCCCAACTAACCATGCGTATATGCGTAGTGGTCAGGCGTATATGCGTAGTGGCCATGCGAAAATGCGTAGTGGTCAGGCGTATATGCCATTCAAACGTTAATTACTCCTTTGTGATTATGGTTTTGGGGCGAATATTTTTGACATTGTGATTTGTTAGTAGAGAAATTAACGAAGATAATTGGAAGGAGGGGGGGGTGTGGGGGGATGGTGAGGGAGGAAGAGTGGGGAGTGGGGAGAGTGGGGAGTGGGGAGAGGAGGGAGAGTGGGAAGGGAGAAGAGGTAGAGTTCGATGGGAGAAGAGTGTTAGTGGGAAGATAAAAGAGGGGGAGTGGGAGGCAGAGGGGGAGAGTGGGGTGGGAGAGGAGGGGAGAGCGGGAGGCGAAGAAGGGGAGAGGAAGAGGAGGCGGAGTCATAAGAGAGGAGAGAGGGGAGAGAAAGCGGGAAGGGAGAGGAAAGGGAGTGGGAGAGAAAGTATAGAAGGGAGCAGAGAAGAGTGACTAAATAAATGAAACAATTTCTTTCACTTCACATTAAACGATATTCCCACAATGTCTCGCTCAGTAGGGGTTGAAACTTAATGAAACTAGTCGGTAATAAATCATCAATATCACTCAACTATTGGCCCATTCTTGTCACCGAGGAACTCCGGTTTGCTGACTTAACTAATCCACTCGGCCAATCACACTGTCAGGCTGTATCGACAAGGCTTGTGATTGGTGTAACGAGGAGGGTGATTATTGCCCCTGACGTGACATATTGACACGACCTGACATAGATTTGGCTCTAAATATTGTCGTGTTTAGTTGTGTTGGTCTGTGTTTACGGTTCATACATACATACATACATACATCACTGTTTTAACACATTTTATTCTTTGTGGTTTAACCCGGGTTTGTCTTACATTAGATAACTCAACTTTAGGTAAAAGCTATTGAAAAAAAAATCATTACTTGCAGTCTTTATTGAAGGAGGGTTAACGTAAGAGATTCATAATTGTGTTTTTTCTTAAGTTTATTGATAAAGGTTAAAACAAACTTACATGTTCAGTACCCGAATGTTAAATGGTAGGAAAATATGAGTGTTAGTTTAATATCCCTTTAGGTACACCTTTATCATTGTTTGAGTATCCATTCTTCTTATTATTTATCGTTTTCTCTCTCTCTCTCTCTCTCTCTCTCTCTCTCTCCCTTCTTTGTCTTTGACCATTCTCTATCTCATTTCTTTCTCTCTCCCCTTTGCCTTTCTAATTTATCTCTCCTTTTTATTTAATTTTCTCTCTGTTGCTTCCCACGTTGTTTTATTTCCACCCCTGACAACTACCACCACCACAACACCCCAGCAGGCCGAGGCTGGGGTGTTGGGGTGGTCATAGTCGCCACTACCATACAATAATTGATACATTTTGTGGAGCTGGAAAAATAGTCGCTGCCAAAGACCCATTTTCTATGTTCGGAGAGCGTGGAGCGCGGAGGGGGGCGGCCCACCATCTTTTTCTCTAGTTATTTTCGCCTGCTGGGTTGTGGAGTGGATGTCCATTAGGGAATTCTGGCTACACTCCCTCTTTCGTCCACAGATAACCATCACTCTCGTTTCTTAATATACATCTATTTTACTTAAGATTTCATTTATTTTTTATCTTGATTGAAGTTAATTTTGAAGGGTTACATTGGATAGGGAAAACTTATAGTAAGTTATCAATTAGTTTGGTGTTAATGATGGCCAGCCTTAGGGGGTGCCATCCAGCGAGACCGTGTCACGACGTGTTAAGAGATGCTGCCAGATACTTTATTTCCTACGAGTTTTAGTTGGCAAGAATAACTCCCACCTTAGTCTTTAGAACATAATACTCTCCACAGGTATGTTTTCAGTTAGTGAATGTAACTAAAACTGCCATGATATCGGTTTGTATTTGGTTTTTATTTTAATCTAGACAAGTGGCACTCAACGCCCGCGCATGACGAGCTCGACCTTTCATCGCCACGCCCACTGGAAACTTCAGCCAATCAGCGCACGGAACTTCTCCCCCCCCCCCCTCTCCCCCGCACTGTGATCGATAGATTTTTCGCCTTCCTGGAAATCTGTTTATAGTGCTAAGTAACTTTTTTTTATTATTATTATCTTTCCATCTGTTAATACTATTCTATAGGATAATCCTTAATCAAAACTTCCAAGAGATAAAAGAAGGATTTACCCAATATTCCATTTGATAATGAGGGAGAGGATTAAGACCCAAAGAACAAAACTGGAAGGAGAGCAGCGGCCACAACACACACACACACACAATGTTCCCCAGCCACAAGAAATAAAAGAGAAGCGACAGAGGCTTTTCCTGAGGCAGCGTTCCGGAGCGTAGATTAACAGCGTCATCATTCCGGGCCTCCATTCCCGGTGTTCCAGGGCGACCATCAGTAAGGTGGCCAGCGAGGGGTGGAGACGATAATGTCCCGCCGCACCGCAACGCCTAGAAAATACTGCAGCGGGGGATTTCCGCCTGTCAGAACACCTCTTTCCCCCAGTTGATTCATGAGGCTCGTCGTCAGGGGGCGGCGTGTGTGTGTGTGTGTGTGTGTGTGTGTGTGTGTGGACGAGAAGCACTTATTACACATACACTCGGCCAGTTCTATATTGGCAGTGTGTACGTATGTGTGTGTGTGCAGGAGTATCCGTGGTGTGTGTACCTGTGATGCCGTGTCGTTGTCTGTGCTCACGTATAAGGAACACACGTTAGTATAGGTACATGTGTATGTGTTGCTCAAGGTCTCTTCTATGGACCTTGGTTTTACTGTGGCACACTTAGCGTCGCTGTACACCCGGCTGTGTCTGTATGTATAGAAACGGACACATACATGACCGCAAATTGACGTGTTTGTGTGTGTGATCGTGACCGTCATTTGCATAATTTACATATGGGGCGTTCATTCTTTTGTTTGTCTCTCCATATAAGAACGTGAACTTATATTTTGTAGATAAATGGTGAGATTTTGTACGCTCTTGTGACCTGTGTGTGCATCTGCTGTAGTACATTTGGCTGTACATGTGCAGGATGGTGTTCTTGGTTGTTCGTGCAATAGAGGAATATTTAGGTCATCTGTTGTGATTTGTGTTTACATAAATTGTGTGCAGTTTGTGCAATGATGACTCTGTCGTTGTGTGTGTGTGTGTGTATGTGTGTGTGTGTGTGTGTGACATTCTTTTTAAAGCTAAATGATAAAAAAATAATATAATAATTTGAATAATTTATAACTTTTCCGAAAATTCCAACTGACCTGCAGATAGGAAGCGTCACAGAGACTTTACTTCTTGTACACGTATCATATATAACATCGGTGCTATTCTAATCTAACTTAATATGGCTAAAGTTAGGCAGCGTTAAGGTAACTAAAGACATCTTGAAGGAGTTATAACAATAAAAATATATCCCTATATGACAAGACTTCACGGTGATTAACCCGTTCTGCTGCCACGGGTCCTGCCTCAAGTTACCCGCGACCACCCTTCCACCACCCGGAATTAATAAGGAGATCAGCTGGTGTTGACGGGGTGTGATGTTGGGGCGCCATCTTGAACCTAACTTCATATACTTGAGAGATTTTTATGAGTTAAAATATTACTTGAACAGATTTATCGTCTTCCCTGTTTTCTTATTTATCTTTTTAATTAATCCCATTTATTGACGTTAATCTGATTATCTTTCTGTCTGTCTCCTGTCTCGTCTTTCTTGTTTGTTTGTTTTGTTTTTGTTTATCTGAAAGTCTGTCTGTGTGGCTGTTTTTCCCCCCAAGACAAACGCAAAATAATTCACTTAAAGAGGATGCTGAACTTTTAGGTCAATAGCTTTTTGAAGAACCAAACCTAACCTAACCTAACCTAACTCAACCTAACCTAATCTAACCTAACTTAGCTTACCAATACCACCAAATATCTCTCAATCTAAACCACCATATCTTAGGCCACATGTGAGTGCTCCAGTTCACCCTTGAGGAAAGATAATAGAACCAGGTGATCCTCGAAGGTACTAACAAGGCGGAAGTGTCAAGTGTCAAACTGTCATGTACTACAGTGTCCTTTGCCTGACTTAAATTAATCGTGTTGCAGGTGTGTTGTAACCCTCTCTCTCTCTCTCTCTCACTCACTCTCTCTCTCTCTCTCTCTACAGCCCACTTGATGCTATATTATCTTCATATACTCAAAGGCAACATCACTTGAAGCTACAGTATGTGACAGATCTAAAAACAAAACCAGAAATGAAAAAAATCTCGAAAATAAATGATCTAATAAAACTAAATATAAAAGACAATAAATAAAGAATAACAAAGACAACAAATAAAAAATAAGGAATACAATAGACAAAAAAAAAAGAAAAAATACAACAAATAAAATTACTAAACATAAAAAAATAAATTGTGGTAATAGTTGAATATATATTTACCAAGACCATGTAATGTATTATAATCCGGATAATATTCTATGTTATACAGTATTTATCAGGCGTCTTGAAGAGAGCTCCAGCGATCACAAGTTCACCCATATTAATATTGTCGTTGTTGTGTATTTAGCAGTTCTGTTATCGTGACCATTAAAATTATTTCATGTTTCTCTACCAATTATTACTCCCAGTACACCTGTTTACTCTCTACAGGTAAATTAATATCGATTGGAATAAACAAGTTATATACAGCTGTTTCCTTTTTAACTTATACTACGGGAGAATCGAGGATCTACACTACACTGTTTGGGGAAGAGATTTACACGCGGCATCTGTTGACCTTTCTGGACACACGATGAATACTGTATAACCATTAGGCTGCCTCTCTCTTTATGTTCCCCCACAGATATTTTAAGTGCTTTTATTGTATGTATGAACTTAAAATACACGCCCACAGAGCAATCAGTTATAAATACGTAGCGAAATACATCATCTCATCCTTATGGTACCTGACTGTTCTGGAGGTAGGACTTACATCACTAACACCTCCTTCATTACTAAATCAAAGGTCTCTACTACACCTTCACCGTCTCTCCCTCTACAGGACCTGGTGTTCCCTCCTACATGGTCTCTACGGGACTCCTAAATAAACTATTACACTACAAAATATGATTAACACTTATAAAAAAATATATATTCCGTTTTCCTTCCTTACCATCGTCAAAAAAATTCTGCCCAAACAATACCACCATGAAAAAATAAATAAATAAAATAAATAAGTAAAAAATATATAAATAAACACATAAATCCTCCCTTCCTCCCTAACCAAGATTCAAATTAAAATCTCTCTCTTCCTAAATATCTTGCAAAAAGATGCAAAATAAATTATCCCTTACTAACTATCATGCAAAATAAGTGAGAAATAAAAATTCTACCTTCTCTCCCTTTGATAAATTCTCTTTATCCTCGAATATTTTATGTCAGAAATGTTAATTGTGCTCATTAACACTAGCCGGGCCACCCACACACACACACACACACACCACCACGGCCACACACACACACACACATGCACTCATACTAGGACCACACACGGGCATTCACCACCAGGGCCACACACAGGCACTCACCACCAGGGCCATATACACACAGGCACCACCAGGGCCACATATAAGTGTCATCATGTAAGAGGTTCACTCCATATTGCTCAAATAGATATTTTATCAGTTTACTATAATGTCAACATTCAACTTCCTTCCATCTGCTGAAGGCAACCATACATAATTACATACCTTAAGTCACGCCCCCTAACCAGGTCGTAGTCTCAGCACATTTCACTTCCAATAATGGATTATTTAAGTGATGGATTGATGTGTGGAAGGAACTTAAACGGCAGTTGGCGATTAGCATAGACCTCCTGGTTGTATAAAATTTCCCCAGGGGAGAGAGTCCTGTTTTTATATATCGTGTGTTTGACTTCGGAACATTTAACCAAAGAGCACAGAGAACAGAGGTACAGACAAGGAGAGATAAGAAAACATTATCTACAAAATCTACCAGATCACCTGACAGAGTACACCTCTACAGTATACAAATAGTCATATTACTACATCAATACTACTTTTACTATTACTACTACAACGCCACTACTTGGCTACACCCCGGCTCTCACATTGCTACACGCCGGCTCTCACTTGGCTACACCCCGGCTCTCACTTGGCTACACCCCGGCTCTCACATTGCTACACGCCGGCTCTCACTTGGCTACACCCGGCTCTCACTTGGCTACACCCCGGCTCTCACATGGCTACACCCCGGCTCTCACTTGGCTACACCCCGGCTCTCACTTGGCTACACCCGGCTCTCACTTGGCTACACCCCGGCTCTCACTTGGCTACACCCCGGCTCTCACATTGCTACACGCCGGCTCTCACTTGGCTACACCCGGCTCTCACTTGGCTACACCCCGGCTCTCACTTGGCTACACCCGGCTCTCACTTGGCTACACCCGGCTCTCACTTGGCTACACCCCGGCTCTCACTTGGCTACACCCCGGCTCTCACATTGCTACACGCCGGCTCTCACTTGGCTACACCCCGGCTCTCACTTGGCTACACCCCGGCTCTCACTTGGCTACACCCGGCTCTCACTTGGCTATGATAATATTACTGTTTCTCGTATAGGGATGATTGAGTGACTGACTGACTGACTGGTTGACTGACTGACTGACAACCTAGGTAATAATGAACATGTTGAACCAGTCACAGGGAAGGAAACTGACCAGCTGGCGCACAGGGAAAGGAGTTAGCACAGCAGCCGAGGCAGAAACAGCAAAAAGCACTAACAGCAATACACAGCAAGAGGGAGAGGATGTAATTGCAGCACTAAGCAAGAGCAGTAAAAAGCACAGCTAATATTGACCATAGCTGCAGCACACGAAGCAGAAACAGCCGTGTCCAGTGCCGCAGCGTCTGCAGCAGCTGCACCAGTAGCGCTGTCAAGATCCTAAAGCATACTGCCTTTTTAGTGACAATTTTATTACTATAAAATGTTTGTTGAAATATTTTAGGATTTAGTAATTAACATGTTAGATAAATATATATAATCCCACCGCTCTGTTATCAGCGAATAATATAATCGTATTGTAGATTAAACAGTAAATAGTCACACTGAATGAAAATACTTCCATTGGTCGCAACACACCAGACTCTAACAGCGTCACACAGTTAAATATGTTGACATAAGTAAACATACAGACTGGCAAATTTTCCCTGACATGCAAATACTGACAGACACAGTCGGACACAGACAGACGCTGGTGGATGGGCGTAACATTTTGTCACACATACATACATACATACAAATATACATACATACATACATACACCGACGGACTTCAAAAAATTATTTTGTATCTCTCATGAGGGTACGAGAGATAGGTCAAGGCAGCACCACCAGTACCCACGACCACCACCACCAGTACCCACGACCACCACCACCAGTACCCACGACCACCACCACCAGTACCCACGACCACTACCACCAGTACCCACGACCACCACCACCAGTACCCACGACCACCACCACCAGTACCCACGACCACCACCACCAGCACCCACGACCACCACCACCAGTACCCACGACCACCACCACCAGTACCCACGACCACCACCACCAGCACCCACAACCACTATTACCCACAACCACCACCACCATCATTATCCACCACCACCAGTACCCACACCACCACCACCACCACTACCAGCACCCACAACCATCACCACCAGTTCACCATCGTCAGCAGCACCACTGAGTCAAGGAGACGCCCTCACTACCTACCTAAACTCACACCGATGGACACGATAAACCTTAATCCTCTGCCTCAAAGGTTCGTCAGATGATTCTCTTTTTACTTAAACTAGAGATATTAGGACGTATCTAACTGGCTCACTCAAGTTACGACTCGAGGATAGACGTCAAGGTGGCGGTATTATTGCACCGAGACTCTACCGTAAATAGATGGTTGCTTGTGCCCCTCCGAGTACCTCTACGGTATACCTGAAGATTTTCCCCGAGTAATTTATTTCACCTTAAGATTAACCTAACCTAACCAAACGTAATTTAACCTAAATTAACAAACTGATAACCTAACTTTACCAAACCTATACTCTAACCTAACCTAATCTAACCTAAAATAACATATTAGATAACCTAACTTTGCCTAACATAACAGAACCTAACCACACTAGATAGCATTAAGGGATGTAATCGTCCTATGAAATAAACGAGGGGGGAGGAGGAGGTTAATATTTAGGTCCGAATTTTCTTTAAATAATTCTAACATTAAACATTATCTAGTTACTTCACTATGGTGGAAAATATATATATATATTTTTTAAATTTATCGTCCAATAATAAACCCACAAACCCACAATTTCTTCAGTGTTATCGAGTTATTTAACGATGGTAGAATATTTGTATATTTTTTTTTCCACCTCTCGTCCAATAACAAAGCCACAAACTACACACCCTATGATATGATCCCCAGGTGTTTCTTTAGTCGTAATGATGTTAAGTGTGACTGACGACCAACAGGTCTTCCACTCGCCCATGTCAACACAGCCGCTGACAAAATATGACACTAATTGATGTAGAGAAATCTTCTTCACTACCTCTCTACTTCTTGATGTCACGGGTCCTGCCTCAGATGTTGTGACGTGATGCTGAGTTATCTAATCTTTGGGGCCATGTCCTGCTAGAGTTGCTCTGTGTGGCTCTATGGCCCTCAGTGCTGTCAGTGCCAAGGACTCTCTAAATTATAACTCTAAAATAAATTAATTTAATAAAATGATAAAATAAACTCGACAAATTATGATACATACATACCTGTACACACACACACACACACACACACACATACGTACATGTCACAGGTCATTACATGAACAGTAACCTCTGACACAGGCTTCAACAAGGAACCAAACAACACAGCACAACGAACAACCATGTACTGCTAACGACTCTAACTACAAAATTCAACCAATGACAGTGTACCAGAATTACATGACGTCTTAATGTAATTTAATCAAAGATAACATGATCTAATGTAACTAAATGTAACTTAATTCTTAGTTAACCTGAACTAACCTAACCAAGCGAGGTAAGTTCTTGAAACACTCAACAATGTTTACCAAAACTATGTAGTGACGTCTTGCTGTAAAAACGAATCAGACTAATGTTTACCAAACCTATGTGACGACGTCATGCTGGGAGACTCAATCTGTTTACCCAAATTGTATAGTGACGAAGTCTGGCTGTGTGAGCCAATGAGAGTGCTCTAAAGTTAGCCACTTTCCTATGTCATTCGAGGGGCAAAAAATAACACGGTCGGCGCTCAGGTGTCGTGGCGCTGGGCGGGTGAACAAGGTATAAAAATACTTATGTCGGTAATTACGCTAACATGCACAGGTAAGAGGGTGGCACCTTTGTGTGACGGATTCACGGAGGTGGGGGGGGGGGGGGCAGGTGTAGGTGTCACCTCCCTGGGATGACAGTATGACACTGATGGCACACACACACACACACACACGCACACACACACACACACATGTAACTCATAACCTTGACTTCAAAAATTTCAATATATCATAAGACCAACCAAAATATCTCGTCATTTAAGTTACAAATAAAGACCTTTGTTACGAGTTGGGGATTTAGAATGTAGTTAAAAGTCTACCCAGATCCCAACAGGCAACAACAATAAAAAAACAAAGACAATCGGACTATAAAAGGGTAAACAAACGATGCGAGTTTTTGTTGTGTATAATGAAGTACCATAAATTCCTTAACAAAATATTCAGCTTTCTATAATTTACCCTTAACCATACTTAACCTAAACATTAACAGTATATACATATTTATACAACATACAATAATTTGAAACAAGGTGGAGGCGGGGAGGCAATATAAGATTACAAATACTTAAGTGCGGAGCTGAGATGGCTGACGAGTAAGGCTGAGTATTGTAGAAGACGGTAGGTAGTCACTGTGCGGTAGGTTTCCAGGATAGGTGATCCTGTGGTCACTTCCCAGAGTGAACTGAACTCTCATCGAACTGGAGCTGATGAAGAAGACTTGGAGGAGGTGACACAACAACCAGGATATGGAGAAGGGAAACCCCGGAGTGGTAACTAAGAGTAGTCATACTCGAGTTTCGTCCCTAGATGGCGTGGTTCGTGGTGCTGGGTAGGTAGATCAGGACAATAGATGGCGTGGTTCGTGGTGCTGGGTAGGTAGATCAAGACAATAGATGGCGTGGTTCGTGGTGCTGGGTAGGTAGATCAGGACAATAGATGGCGTGGTTCGTAGTGCTGGGTAGGTAGATCAGGACAATAGATGGCGTTGCTCGTGGTGCTGGGTAGGTAGATCAGGACAATAGATGGCGTGGTTCGTGGTGCTGGGTAGGTAGATCAGGACAATAGATGGCGTGGTTAGTAATACCTTCAACACCTACGTAGTACAGTACAGTACAGATCAGTACAGTACAGTACAGTACAGATCAGTACAGTACAGTACAGAGCAGTACAATACAGTACAGTATAGTACAGTACAGTACAGTACAGTACAGTACAGTACAGATCAGTACAGTACAGTACAGTACAGTACAGATCAGTACAGTACAGTACAGTACAGATCAGTACAGTACAGTACAGTACAGAGCAGTACAGTACAGTACAGTACAGTACAGTACAGTACTCTCTCTATCCTTCCTTACCTACAACAAACATTTCTTTGTGTCACTGTATTTTTTTTACCTTGTCTTGTTGCAAATGGTATTGACCCTCAATAGTTGCAACCATTTTAACTCTTCTTAGGTACACAAACCTTGATTAACTGCAAGGGATTGTAGCCTTAGAGTCTTAAACAGACCATTCTTCACCACCAAATGATAGTCAGTGTTTTTTGTGAAGATACTAAAACATCCGAGGTATTTTTTGTTTGTTTGTCTCTTGTGTTATTCAGGAGACTCACATGTAGGGTAATGATGATGATACTTTTGGTGTTAATTATTCACGTCAATGTGTCTTCATTATGTATGTCTGCATATTTTAATTACCTCGTTTGTACGTCATGTCTGATGTATGGTCGTTTGTGTGTACTTAGATGTGAGGTGTAATTGTTTTTTTATGAGCATGTGTGTGTGTGTGTGTGTGTGTGTGTGTGTGTGTGCTTGTGTGTGTGTGTGTGTGTGTGTGTGTGTGTGTGTGTTACTAGAAGATGGTGGAAATGAGGGACATAAGTAAGGAGTGTGGCACAGAGTTTCTCCCCTCACCCCCTTCATCTCCTCAGGCCCTCCCTCTCCCCCTGTCTAAGCCCCCTCCCCCTGCCTACCCCCCCCCTTCCCCACGCCCGACACGACCACCCACAGTGCTCCTGAATTCACATACTCGAGTAATTGGATGAAGGTGTTGCTCGTGTGTCAACCTCCAGCTGGTGGCACTTACTGGAGTGGCACTTATTACGGTGGTACTAACTGGGGTGACATTTACTTGCACTGGGATGGCACTTACTAGAGTGGCGTTTAGTTGGCACTTAGTTAGGTAGAAATTACTGAGGTAGCACAAACACAAATATACAAAAAAACAAACTCATAAGGCACAAACAGAGAGACACAAACACATACCTAAGCCTATACTCAAACACATAATACCACATACAACACAAACTCACATAGAAACACATATGGTATACACTAATAATACGTACACAGCCACACAGACATGGACGACCATTACATAACTTAAAACAAATAACTAGTTAGCCAAATAAATCTAAACACACACACACACACACACATACACACACACACACACACACACACACACACACACACACTCAACATGGCGGTCTATTACTCCTGTGATTTCATAGACAGTTCACATGGCGGCCACAGCGTCTGAACACTGGTTGATAATTCGTGTACATCAGGGTTGGTAGTCAGAGCACATCACTTGGTCAGAGCACATCACCTGGTCAGAGCACATCACCTGGTCAGAGCATATCACCTGATCAGCACATCACCTGATCAGAGCACATCACCTGGTCAGGGCACATCACCTGGTCAGAGCACATCACCTAATCAGAGCACATCACCTGGTCAGAGCACATCACCTGGTCAGAGCACATCACCTGATCAGCACATCACATGATCAGAGCACATCACCTGGTCAGGGCACATCACCTGTAATATAATACATCTCTTGCAGGGTGACCTTAATCCTCCTTCTCTTCTTCCTCTTCCTTCTCTTGCACCTCCTCCTCCTCCTCTTACTTCTTCCTGATTCACTCATCTTTCTTCTCCTCTCTTCTCCCGTTCTCGTATTTTGCTCTTTTCTCTTTTATTCTCTTACTACTTCAGTTCTCTTTTCCTCTCCTTTTCCAACCCTTCTTTTCTCCCCACTTTCCATCCTTCCTCTTCCTTCCTTCTTCTCCCTCTGTTCCTCCTCCCCCCCTTCCTTCCCCTTCCCCCCCTCTCGCCCTCCCCCTCTCCTCCCCTACCATACCTCAGGGCGATTATTTTGATCTACAGTGGCGAATAAATATTTTTTAACTCACTAACTCACTGGGAAAAAGGTCCATATATATTTCAACACAGTATCGTAGAGGATGACGTGGTGGTGGTGGTGGAAGGTAAAGGTGGAGTGTTGGAGGTAAAGATGGAGGGTTGAGGGTGGAGGTGTAAGTGGAAGATGGTGATGGTGGAGGGTGGTGTTGGAGTGGGGGTGGTGGTGAAAGTAGAGGTGTGGTATTAGTAGGACGGTGGAGGGTAATGCGCGAGGTAGAGAGTAGTGCTAGAGACAGGGCCAACACCCCCTGTATCAAGAGACCCTTCCTCCTTCTCTCCCCCGTCGGCGGTCACATCAATAAGTTTCATCTCTATTAGAAGTCTATGATCCACGAGTCTATTACCAGTTTATTCTGTCATCAGATGACGTCCAAAAACATAACAAATTATACACTACAGACAGGAAAAAAGCGGCATATATATTTCTTCTTGTGTGTGTCAGCGGAAGTTAGTCATTTTTGGGTAAAGTTAGTGGTGCTTTTTTTCTTAGTATATAGCACAGTGTCTCGGAAAAACGTATACACATTGCCTCACAGATTATCGTGGTGATTGTGTGTATGCTTGTATTGTAACATAAAAATTTTTCTCACTTGTTGATGTGTGAGGTCTTCCACAAGTGAGTACAATGTTGCTTTGGTAGTACAAGTATTCACGGGTTCGCCATGGTGTAGACATAGGTTTGAAACAATCTGAATGTGATGATGTTGAACTGTGCCGCAGGAAAGAATGACTTCAGAGCCGTTCTTACAGTCTGGTGGATATATTACACGAACTGAATTAATTTTGCTAATAACAGAGAGTGTGGTCGGGAGCGGTCGGGAGTGGTCGGGAGTGATCGGAGAGGTCGGGTGCGGTGCAGCGGGTGATGTGGTTGGTTGGCGCGGCCGTCTGACGAATCTTATTATACAGATATTTCTACCTGGATGATGAGCGGCGTTCAAGATGGGAGTCTTTGTTAGTTTTAATTGGATTGGCGCTTTCGTGAAGTCTTCATTAAATGTAGATGTATAGCTGTGTGTTGCGGTGTGAGCACAGGAGAGAGAGAGAGAGAGAGAGACAGACGGACAAACAGACAGATATATATATGCACATGCAAACGGTAACAACACTAAGTGCATCTTCGATAAAAAAAAATCCGTTCCTGTCTCAACAAGTTTCCTCTACTCACCAATCAACAACTTTGTTTTATGTACAGTACCTGCCCATCACCTGTACCGCCACTTAACACTACCTAAAGCTGTGTATGTTTAATCCATCAGAGAACAAGACGTAAACGCCAGCCACATCATCATCTACAAGTCACGGGATAATTCTCACCTGGGACGTTAAGTGATATAAAGGTGGTCATTAATCCGTGTCCGTCGATGCCAGGAATATAATGTCCGAGGAAATTGTGGTAAATATCTCAGCCAGACTTCAACATCCCGTGACCACCCAGGAACTACACCATCTGCGTTACTCCAGCTAAAATTTGCAATGATTACAATAGCTTTATGTTTTATTTTTCTATTTCCTGATAGTTTGTTGAGCATTAATGATAATTTAACTTCTGAACGGACATGACTCAGATTAAGTGGTGTGTGTGTGTGTGTATTAAAAGCTATCACAAAGAAATAATTTGCCTTGTGTTATATCGTTAAATAGCAGGAAATTGTCGAGTTTTATATCACACAGCTTGGATACGTCACGACTCAGGCAAGGTTCAGTGACTTGGTGTTTTATGTAACGAGCGTCATCGTTTACTGCACACACACACACACACACACACACACACACACACACACGAATATAAAACATATTATAAAATGTATCAACTTAGAAAATCCTTGATATACTGGAGTTGATAATTACTGTGTTTATAAATTGCAGGAGGAGCGACTCTCACCTGGCCACGACTCCAAAATGCCCAGGTAATGAAGGGGACTCTTGACTGTGTTTACCTGTAAGGTGTTGCATAATAAGTATACACCATGACCTGAGCAGAGGATCCCCAGTGACCCTCTACCACCCTGTTGTAACACTGAGGTTTGTTGTCATTTATCCTAAGTGTTTTGGGACGATGTTAACCTGTGATTTGTTTAACTTGTGATTTGTTTAACTTGTGATTTGTTTAACTTGTGATTTCATGTTACCTTGTTTAGCCATTACACCTTATTTCCTTTTTCCCTGTCACCAGCTTGGTTACTAAGGCCCAGACCTCCCATACCACCTTGTTATTTGCTCGACAGTTCTGGTGTGTCGACCCAAAGACTATCAATATCACTGTCCGTTCACTAGTCACCCTAATGATGATATTCTTGTCGTGTTATTGGTCCGTATATTTCATTCATAAGCGGTTCCAGAAGTTCTCACAGCAGACATGACAACACTAATGTATGTTCTGTCTCTACTTGGTCTCCCTCAGTGACCGCCGGTGCTGGGAAGATGTCAAACAGCTTACCGACATTTAGTGCTTGATTTCACGCTATTCGATGACATATTACTAATTATTATTCATACTATAAATATAATCTGAAATATGACACTTAGAAATCAACGCTCATGTTTAATTATATTTAAAAACAAATTACATCTTCAACACACTAACCTATATATAGTCACCGCTGATGTGTCACAGTTAGGTATTTTAATATTTGCCAAATGACGTCAACAGAGAGTTCTGATCTTCACCCAGACTGCTGACGCCTCATCTACCACTGTTTTTCTCGGCGTTCTCATCTATGGACAAAAAAAAAAAAAAATACGATAATAAACTAAATTAAACATTATGTCAAAAAATGTATTACGTTAACGATTGTCTTTTACAGTTATTATTGTTTTTTTTTATTTTGTTTCTGGGTATTGGTTAAGTAAACTGTTTTATGTTTCTAAGTTGAGTGAACAGTTTAAAGCATCATGGTATATAGATTTATTTATTGGGTCAATTAGGAAAAACTACAGACAATATTGTTATCTAATTATTGTCTAATGTGTATATTAACTTGAGTATGTTATCATTTGCCTTAATTGTTGGAACATATAAATATACAAACAATGACTTAAATAAAAAAATAATATTACAAACACCAAATATAAAATTTTCTTTATATAATAAGTTACTTTTTACAGAAATATATCAAATTTATAAGTAAAAAAAAACACACACACATGATTATAACCAAACAAACTTAGAGTAACTTAGTTTCTTTATCCCTTACCTTCGCCACTCAATAATTCATTTTTTTCGTGTGGTTTTTGAGGCGGCGAGAACTGATATATGGTAACTAAGCAAATCACTCACTCTGAACGATAAACTCTGACGATAGAACTTTAACATCTGATAAAAAACTGAAATACAACCATCTTTCGGCAGCTTGTCCTAAAGATCCATATGTCGTGGGTATATGAGGAACCGTAAAAACACGGCTGGGAGATGTGGTGAGGGCAGTGTGGTGGTGGTGTGGTGGAGGTGGTGTAGGGTGGAGGGAGGTGTGGTCGAGTGGTGTGGTTGTGGTGGGGGTGGTGTAGGGTGGAGGGAGGTGTGGTCGAGTGGTGTGGTGGGGGCAGTGTGGTGGGGGTGGTATAGGGTGGAGGGAGGTGTGGTCGAGTGGTGTGGTGGGGGTGGAGTGGTGTAGGGTGGAGGTGGTGTAGGGTGGAGGGAGGTGTGGTCGAGTGGTGTGGTGGGGGTGGTGTAGGGTGGAGGGAGGTGTGGTCGAGTGGTGTGGTGGGGGTGGTGTAGGGTGGAGGGAGGTGTGGTCGAGTGGTGTGGTGGGGGTGGAGTGGTGGAGGTGGTGTAGGGTGGAGGTGGTGTAGGGTGGAGGGAGGTGTGGTCGAGTGGTGTGGTGGGGGTGGTGTAGGGTGGAGGGAGGTGTGGTCGAGTGGTGTGGTGGGGGTGGAGGTGGTGTAGGGTGGAGGGAGGTGTGGTCGAGTGGTGTGGTGGGGGTGGTGTAGGGTGGAGGGAGGTGTGGTCGAGTGGTGTGGTGGGGGTGGAGTGGTGGAGGTGGTGTAGGGTGGAGGTGGTGTAGGGTGGAGGGAGGTGTGGTTGTGGTGGGGGTGGAGTAGGGTGGAGGGAGGTGTGGTCGAGTGGTGTGGTTGTGGTGGGGGTGGTGTAGGGTGGAGGGAGGTGTGGTCGAGTGGTGTGGTGGGGGTGGTGTGGTGGGGGTGGTGTTATGTTGGGTGGTGGTGTGGTGGGGGAGGTGTAGTGAGTGGTGTGGTGGGGGAGGTGTAGTGAGTGGTGTGGTGGGGGAGGTGTAGTGAGTGGTGTTATGGTGGGTGGTGGTGTGATGGATGGTATAAGGTTGAAGGAGATGTGGTGTGGGAGGTGTGTGGTGGAGGGGGTGTGATGGGGGAGGTGTGGTCGGGTGGTGTAGGGGGTGGTGGTGTGGTAGGGGTAGTATAAGGTAGAAGGACGTGGGGTGAGGGGAAGGGTGACCTCTGCCTTAAATACTCAGTTAATATAGTTTCCAAAGCAAATTAATCCGTGTGGCAGTACTGTACACTTTTCTCGGGACACACTCCAGGACTCACGTACAGCCACACCAAACCTACATAAACGGCCTCTGGTTATCAGAAAATCATGACTTAGAACTATGATATGATATAAATAAACTAAGGAATTTAACAAGTTTAAAAATCAATAATAAAATATAATAAAGTACTCTTTTAAAAATCACAAGCGGTTAAAATCACATTGCAGTTAAAAAAAAATTGCCAGAGGACTGTAGTGTTGGTTCCGCGCGGCTGTCCACCATTTCAGCCCAGAGTGTACTGTACTTACGTATTGACTTAAATTTGCAAATAAGATAGACATACACATCCCTCATACACCCACAGAACAACTAAGAATGATCCCAATACTCTTGGTTATATAATAAATCGTAAATTTTAACATAAAAAAAAACATAATTTGGTGCCTGGCTAAAAATTGCCAGAGATCACAAACACATGTATACACTGGCGACCATTTCTTCCGCGTTCTCCGTGTGCACCTCGATAGAAATTAACCTTTTTACTAATAAACTTCCTGGTCCCTCCCGCCACCAAGACCCAAACCTGGTGAGAGCGGAAATCTAATTACAAACCGTAAGATGAAAAACACTGACTATACAAGAGGCAAGATGTGTTAACATTCATGGACGTGTTTAGGGCAGCTAATCTTCATTCAGAGTGTAGTTCAACCAGTGTCTCCTTTGATACTTGCTGTGTACTGTGAATCCCAGCCCATCATGCTTACTGCACGCGATAAAGAGCCCTCACACACCTCGACTGTAAAAGAAGGAAGGTCCGTTTGTGTTGATATCTAAGTCTGAGGGTGTCTGTATGTAAAAGTGTGTAGGTGTGTATATATGTGTGTGTGTGTGTGTTTGCTCCCCAGTTGAAGAGGTCCAATGAAAGACACCAGCAGCTTTAATGAACGTTTGTAGCGAGTTTCCCATTCATGCGAGAGCCCAGCTGAGAACTATTGCGGTGTTTGTCTTCAGCGACACAAACTCCTCCCGTATCAGATGCTGCTGTGAGGAACATCAAACTGAGACTCTTGTTAACTTCCTCGTTTGGGTGTTGTGAATGCAAGAGACTGACACAGAGAGCATCCAGTCACTAGACCGTGATTTCAAAGCCATTTATTAACACACCTCTACTGTAAGATCACGCTCGGTACAGTTTTGTGGGCGTAAGTGTTTTAGGTGTTGTAGTGGGCGTAGGTGTTGTAATGGGCGGTGAGGGGTTTTAGGGTGTTGGCGCCCACAAGCCTTGTCTACAAATTTCTCGGGAACAGTAAATCAAAATGATGCGATAGTGTTTAACAGTCAGTGACGACGATGGTGTCTACAACAACAACAACACAACAATCATGAGGACTACAACTACAACACTAATAACTACAACAACAACGACGGTAACGAATACAACGACGACTAAAAATACAACAAAATCCACGCTAACTACAACCACATCAATAACAACCACAACAATAACAACCACAACAAATACAACTGCAACAACAACCACAATAACTATAATTACAATTACACCATTAGCTCTTGTTGCACTTCGCCCTGGACACAAAGCTAATTTTGGTTTTGTAAATTAACGGCCAGAAATAACTGAACAGTACGATAATTTTGCTTCGTTTTAACATATTCGTTAAATAAGAAAGAATATGAAGGGAGTGTCAGCTTGTGTGTGTACATAAAGGCTCAACTATTTTACATAATAAAGATGAACTATTTTACGTATAAACCTGAGCTATTGTGCATGAAACTGGGATCAAGTGAAGCAAATGTCACGTTCTTAAAACTAAGCTAATTAATCAAACAAAGAAGAACAGAATGAGAAAATCGTTCATTCATCTTCTCGATCACTTACTGTCATGCGTGATGCTTTAAGCCTCCTCGTGTGTTAAACAACCTCTTTATTATGTAAGGAGAGTCGTGGTACTGCATGTATAAACCAACAACAATAAACTTCTCATGATATGACCATTACTGTCACTCATGTCATCAGGACCTGCGACCAAACTTCACCTCTGATGATGTACCTGACTGCGAGATGCTTAAGTGACAACTGTTGATAAAAGCTTCGTTTTAACGCTGTAATAATGATGGACCATAACCGGTAATGGTGTTATATAAGACGTTGTTTGGATATTTGTAGCCTTAAGGTGAGTGGGAAATACACAATGGGATCAGGTATCTATTCTCACCTGTATGTAACATCGCACCTGTCATCACCACTTTAAACTGTTTACATAACCTCCATATTTTACATGGCGTCCCCTGAACAGTATATCTTTATTTTCAGATAAGTAGTAATGGCCCCTTGGACTTAGCAAGACCAAGAGCTAATTAGAATTATTGTAGAGAGGCAGGTTTTGTGGCCGGGCACCAGAATCTTTTTACGCATTATTGTTCCGCATCAAATATTTTCATCGCGTTCCCCTTAACTCTGTCACCGTAACTCTCCCTCACCAACAACTCTTAATAAGGTTTTGTCTCGTGTTATAATAAGTACGTTACATAAACTTCCAATGTTTATGTCAGTGTTTCCATTAACCACATCCTAACTATGTCTTACTTTAGAAAGATGGGATTAATATTTTGCCTCCCGAATGCAATTAATAATTTGACTCACGCTGTCAGTTCTCACGAGGTCATCTGTCATCCGTGAGCTTGTGTGAAAAAGTCTAATTAAGTTACTTTTTACTGAAGAACTGTGTGTGTGTCTCTCTCTCTCCCCGTCACCGGCAGATAGCGGGTGTTGCTGTACTGCTGCCAGAGCCGCGTAGGTTTCCTCCCTTCTCGACCTCTCAAAGTCGGATATGATTGATGGCGAAGCTTCAGGTGGAGGCTGGGGCTACCCTCTCTCAGTCTGACGCCATCCTCACCACATTTTCTTGCTGAACTACACAACCATTCCACAACACCACCTACAACTGAACTATACCACCCCTACACACCACCACCCACTACTGAACTAGGCCACCCCTACACACCACCACCCACTACTGAACTACGCCACCCCTACACACCACCACCCACTACTGAACTAGGCCACCCCTACACACCACCACCCACTACTGAACTAGGCCACCCCTACACACCACCACCCACTACTGAACTACGCCACCCCTACACACCACCACCCACTACTGAACTCTGCCACCCCTACACACCACCAGCCACTACTGAACTACGCCACCCCTACACACCACCAGCCACTACTGAACTACGCCACCCCTACACACCACCAGCCACTACTGAACTACGCTGACGGACACGTATCCTCACAATCTCAGCACCGGATCAATAATAACAGTGATCACCATTTTTTCTCCCGGGGGTTAAATCACATTAGTCATAAGTCTATATTTGGAACTATTCATGTTAGACTTGATGAACTGCCTAATGTATGAATACCTTAAGAAAATGTATTACGAGGCAATACATAATACATAATGCAGTAATACATCAGAGGTAAACCGTACTCGGGAACCTTCCCAAATGACGGGGTTGTAGTGAGGAGGCAGATTAGACTACAGGTAAAGACGAGGTAATGCTTATCATTAGCAGGTGGTAGGGCCTCCGTTATTTACCTGGGGTGATTGACAGCCCTCTCTCACCACACCTCTTGTTATTGCTTTCATTACCTACCCGACCTCCAGTTCTCACCGTATTTCCTATTCATAGCTTCCTAGTTAAGTAAATGGCCTCCACGTTCTGGGTTTTTCTAAAAGGAGTGAAGCTGTCGGTCGTGGCCATTCTAGTCCCTCTATACAGCGATCTTAAGGCTCTAATTAATTTATCTCACCTGCAAGAGGGAGATGTTCACCTGTGTTCTCTGTCATGATGAGCCTTTGTTTTGGCCAGTGTGTGAGCCTTGACCAGTGTGTGAGCCTTGACCAGTGTGTGTGAGCCTTGACCAGTGTGTGTGAGCCTTGACCAGTGTGTGAGCCTTGACCAGTGTGTGTGAGCCTTGACCAGTGTGTAAGCCTTGACCAGTGTGTGTGAGCCTTGACCAGTGTGTGTGAGCCTTGACCAGTGTGTGAGCCTTGACCAGTGTGTGAGCCTTGACCAGTGTGTAAGCCTTGACCAGTGTGTGTGAGCCTTGCCCAGTGTGTGTGAGCCTTGACCAGTGTGTGAGCCTTGACCAGTGTGTGTGAGCCTTGACCAGTGTGTGAGCCTTGGCCGGTGTGTGTGAGCCTTGGCCAGTGTGTGAGCCTTGACCAGTGTGTGTGAGCCATGACCAGTGTGTAAGCCTTGACCAGTGTGTGTGAGCCTTGACCAGTGTGTGTGAGCCATGACCAGTGTGTGTGCCTTGACCAGTGTGTGTGAGCCTTGACCAGTGTGTGAGCCTTGACCAGTGTGTGTGAGCCATGACCAGTGTGTGAGCCTTGACCAGTGTGTGTGAGCCTTGACCAGTGTGTGAGCCTTGACCAGTGTGTGTGAGCCTTGACCAGTGTGTGAGCCTTGGCCGGTGTGTGAGCCTTGACCAGTGTGTGTGAGCCTTGACCAGTGTGTGTGAGCCTTGACCAGTGTGTGAGCCTTGACCAGTGTGTGTGAGCCATGACCAGTGTGTGAGCCTTGACCAGTGTGTGTGAGCCATGACCAGTGTGTGAGCCTTGAACAGTGTGTGTGAGCCTTGACCAGTGTGTGTGAGCCTTGGCCAGTGTGTGAGCCTTGACCAGTGTGTGAGCCTTGACCAGTGTGTGTGAGCCTTGACCAGTGTATGTGAGCCTTGACCAGTGTGTGAGCCTTGGCCGGTGTGTGTGAGCCTTGACCAGTGTGTGTGAGCCTTGACCAGTGTGTGTGAGCCTTGACCAGTGTGTGAGCCTTGGCCGGTGTGTGTGAGCCTTGACCAGTGTGTGAGCCTTGACCAGTGTGTGTGAGCCTTGACCAGTGTGTGAGCCATGACCAGTGTGTGTGAGCCTTGACCAGTGTGTGTGAGCCTTGACCAGTGTGTGTGAGCCTTGACCAGTGTGTGTGAGCCTTGACCAGTGTGTGAGCCTTGACCAGTGTGTGTGAGCCTTGACCAGTGTGTGTGAGCCTTGACCAGTGTGTGTGAGCCTTGACCAGTGTGTGTGAGCCATGACCAGTGTGTGAGCCTTGACCAGTGTGTGTGAGCCATGACCAGTGTGTGTGCCTTGACCAGTGTGTGTGAGCCTTGACCAGTGTGTGTGAGCCTTGACCAGTGTGTGAGCCTTGACCAGTGTGTGTGAGCCATGACCAGTGTGTGAGCCTTGACCAGTGTGTGAGCCTTGACCAGTGTGTGTAAGCCTTGACCAGTGTGTGAGCCTTGACCAGTGTGTGAGCCTTGACCAGTGTGTGTGAGCCTTGACCAGTGTGTGAGCCTTGACCAGTGTGTAAGCCTTGACCAGTGTGTGAGCCTTGACCAGTGTGTGTGAGCCATGACCAGTGTGTGAGCCTTGACCAGTGTGTGAGCCTTGACCAGTGTGTGTAAGCCTTGACCAGTGTGTGAGCCTTGACCAGTGTGTGTGAGCCATGACCAGTGTGTGTGAGCCTTGACCAGTGTGTGTGAGCCTTGACCAGTGTGTGTGAGACTTGCCCAGTGTGTGTGAGCCTTGACCAGTGTGTGTGAGCCATGACCAGTGTGTGTGAGCCTTGACCAGTGTGTGTGAGCCTTGGCCGGTGTGTGAGCCTTGACCAGTGTGTGAGCCTTGACCAGTGTGTGAGCCTTGACCAGTGTATGAGCCTTGACCAGTGTGTGAGCCTTGACCAGTGTGTGAGCCTTGACCAGTGTGTGAGCCTTGACCAATGTGTGTAAGCCTTGACCAGTGTGTGAGCCTTGACCAGTGTGTGTGAGCCTTGACCAGTGTGTGTGAGCCTTGACCAGTGTGTGAGCCTTGACCAGTGTGTGAGCCTTGACCAGTGTGTGCAAGCCTTGACCAGTGTGTGAGCCTTGACCAGTGTGTGTGAGCCATGACCAGTGTGTGAGCCTTGACCAGTGTGTGTGCCTTGGCCGGTGTGTGAGCTTTGACCAGTGTGTGTGAGCCTTGACCAGTGTGTGAGCCTTGACCAGTGTGTAAGCCTTGACCAGTGTGTGTGAGCCTTGACCAGTGTGTGAGCCTTGACCAGTGTGTGAGCCTTGACCAGTGTGTGTGAGCCTTGACCAGTGTGTGAGCCTTGACCAATGTGTGTAAGCCTTGACCAGTGTGTGAGCCTTGACCAGTGTGTGTGAGCCTTGACCAGTGTGTGTGAGCCTTGACCAGTGTGTGAGCCTTGACCAGTGTGTGAGCCTTGACCAGTGTGTGTGAGCCTTGACCAGTGTGTGAGCCTTGACCAGTGTGTGAGCCTTGACCAGTGTGTGTGAGCCATGACCAGTGTGTGAGCCTTGACCAGTGTGTGAGCCTTGACCAGTGTGTGTGAGCCTTGACCAGTGTGTGAGCCTTGACCAGTGTGTGAGCCTTGACCAGTGTGTGAGCCTTGACCAGTGTGTGTGAGCCATGACCAGTGTGTGAGCCTTGACCAGTGTGTGTGAGCCTTGACCAGTGTGTGAGCCTTGACCAGTGTGTGTGAGCCATGACCAGTGTGTGAGCCTTGACCAGTGTGTGTGAGCCTTGACCAGTGTGTGAGCCTTGACCAGTGTGTGTGAGCCTTGACCAGTGTGTGAGCCTTGACCAGTGTGTGTGAGCCTTGACCAGTGTGTGAGCCTTGACCAGTGTGTGTGAGCCTTGACCAGTGATTAACGTTTGTGATGGTGTTGTTGTCACTGTCTGTGTTGGCAGCGCCATAACCACCCATGTTGGCAGTACCACTCGTGTTGGCAGTGCCATCACTATTCTTGTTGGCAGTGTCATTAGCACCCATATTGGCAGTACCATCGCTACCCGTGCTGGCAGTGCCACCCACCAACCGTGTTGGCAGTGCCATCACAGCCGGTGTTGCCAACGCCATCACCACCCGTGAGGACAGTACCATCACTGGCCGCGTTAGCATGTTGTCACTAAGTCAGAGTGACGTGAATTATGATAATAAAAAAGAGAGTAATTGTATTTAATGGTTGTAGACACACGGTCGATGTGCAGCGTCACACAAAATGGTCGCGGCCGTTTGGTCCTGCTGAGGGTGGCGATGGTTTGTGTTGTGACACCAGAGCACACCCTCACAAGAACGATGCAAACCACACCATCTTCTCCCACAAACCACACCATACACTACCACAAACCACACCATCTTCTCCCACAAACCACACCATCCCCCACAAACCACACCATCTATCTTTACCACCTCCACACGGTTTACCTGCGAAAATTACCTCATATACAGGTAGCACGAGAGAGCCCGGGAGAGACCTAGGTGGGAGCCAGACCCTTCCATACATCAGTCGCACACCTTTACCTGAACAGCTCGTACATCAGGCAGGGCTGGAGGCAGTGAAACACCCCTGCCAGATGTAGTGTTACTGCCGGCCTCTAGACGCTGCCAGGGAGAGGTGAGAGAGAGAGAGAAGGAAAGATACAGAGGTAGGTAGGTATAGTTAGAGAGATATCTGTATATAGATGTGAATAGAAGTAGAGTGTGATGGATGGGTGGATGGACATATATACAGACAGACAGATAGATAGATAGATAGATAGATCCTGTACACACCCCCAGCACCATCAACTCAAGATAACATCAACATATATTATCATAACCATACACCAACAGCACCATACATTAGTATCATCATACATCATCATACATCACATAACACCATCAACACACCTAACCATCACCATACACCGTCACCCATCACCATCAACACCCTTACCTCATCACCACAACACCATCACTATACAACCCCAGGCATCACCACAACACCATCACTATATAACCCCAGGCAACACCACAACACCATCACTATACACACCAAGCATCACCACAACACCATCACTATACACACCAAGCATCACCACAACACCATCACTATATAACCCCAGGCAACACCACAGCACCATCACTATATAACCCCAGGCAACACCACAACATCATCACTATATAACCCCAGGCAACACCACAACACCATCACTATATAACCCCAGGCATCACCACAACACCATCACTATATAACCCCAGGCAACACCACAACACCATCACTATATAACCCCAGGCAACACCACAACACCATCACTATACACACTAAGCATCATCCCATCACCCCCCCAAGACATCATCACCTCTCCCCCCTCCCACATCACCCCCCCACCCAGGCATCATCACCCCCCCACCCAGGCATCATCACCCCCCCCACCCAGGCATCACCCCCCCACCCAGGCATCATCACCCCCCCACCCAGGCATCATCACCCCCCCACCCAGGCATCATCACCCCCCCCACCCAGGCATCACCCCCCCCACCCAGGCATCATCACCCCCCCACCCAGGCATCACCCCCCCCCCCACCCAGGCATCACCCCAAAAACCATCAAGGCAAAATGTGTACAAGTGTTAGCTCGCGTGACCAGGATCCTGAAGAAGGCGTCGAGAACAGTGAGTTATAAGAGGAGGTAGGCAGCACCCTCCTTATATTCACTCTCACCTCCGCCAGGTTAATGATACAACACCCTCAGGAGTTATGGAGGTGAGTCAGGGGTTGATTATTAAATGAATCAGGTGTGATGAAAGAGGTGTGGGTCCCGGCCGTGAGAGAGAGTGAGAGAAGATAATGGTGATGGAAGGAACGAAGGAAGGGAGAGAGATACAGAGAAGATAAAGGTGACGAAGAGAAGGAGGGAGTTGGTAATGAGACGGAGAGGGAGAGGAGGAAGATGGTAGTACTGATGAAGGAAGGAAATAAGAAAGGAATGAAGGGAAGGAAAGAAAACACACACACACACACACACACACACACACACACACACACACACATAAAAGGTAATAAACAAGGAATAATTAACACAACAGGTGATAAACAAAAACAAAGAACAAACCCAAATAAACCAAAAAAAAAAACTAAACATGAATAAATGACAAACAAACGAAGAAAATGGGAGAGACAACAATAAACACAATAATAATCCATCACTCTCTTTTAGTCTCTGTTCGTCGAGGAGACATAGAAAACGGTATTAAATGACACACAAGGGCGTTACGAAGGAGAGAATTAAAGGAGAAACGAGAAGAGAGGGAAAAGAACAAGAGGAGAAGGAGAAGGAGAAGTAGAAAAAGGAGGAGGATGAGAAGAATTAAAGAAGACACGAAAAGAGAAGAAAACGAAGAAGAAGAAGAAGGAAACTATGAAATTATGATAAAATATAGAAAGATAGACATATAAGAGAGAGAGAGAGAGAGAGACGGAGATAAATGTGGTTATTAAAAGGAGGAAGAAGAAAGAGGAGGGGGAGGAGGAGGGAAGGAGGAGTAGGGAGAGGAGAAAGGGGAGGAGGAGTAGGGAGAGGAGAAAGGGGAGGAGGAGAGATGGAACAGTAGGAAGAGAAGACGGAGAAAGGTGTATGTGTGTGTGTGTGTGTGTGTGTGTGTGTGTGTGTGTGTGTGTGTGTGTGTGTGTGTGACGAATTAGGCAGAGACTTACAATAAAAGATAATAATCATTGTAAAGAAAAAAAATACCATACACAGATGAAGGAATGAAAGGGAGATGAAACAGACGATGATAAACAGAAGACAAAGTAAATGACGAAGAAGATAAAGTAAGAGAAGACAGGTGAAGTAATGATGGAGGGACACGGAGGAGAGAGAGAACAAGAGAACACAAGAGACTAGGTAAGAGAGACTGGGTGAGAGAGAGAGACAGAGTGAGAGAGCCTAATGTGAGAGAGAGATAGAGCGAGAGACTGGAGAGGTAAGAGACGTACAGTAAACATGAGCACCACCAAGTATGCAAAGTTATGACGCCATTAAATCACACTAAAGTATTATGAACGTAACTGCTGGTAGGAATAAGCCCCCGTATAGGTCGAAGCCGAGATACTGTACCGCAAGAAACGTATTTTGTTCGTGTGTTTTACCTGCTGAAATACGACTGTTAAATAAGTACCTGAGTGGTGTGTGTGTAGGGGGGGTGGGGTTGTGTGTGTGGAGGGGGGGGGTTGTGTGTGTGCGTGTGTGTGTGTGTGTGGATAGTTCAGCAGAGGTAGGAAATATGATCAGAAGTTGAGGAAAGGTTAGTTTCTTATATACTATACATGTGTTCCCAGAAGAAGAAATGTATAGATTGACATATTGTTAAATTCGAGGTAGTAATGACTGTGTTACGTTAAAAAGTATTATGGCTGAGTTAAAGTTTAAGTAATAAGACTGTTACATTAAATTCAAGGTACAGTATTATGCCTGTGTTATATTAAATTCAAAGTAGTATGACTGTTATGTTGAATTACGACTGTGTTATGTTGAATTACTTCTGTTTTATGCTAGATTCAAGATTGTACGATTGTGTTATGCTAAATTCAGACTATTACTATTGTGTTATCTTACGTTACGACTGTATTATATTAAATTACGACTGTGTTATACTGAATTACGACCGTGTTATGTTAAATTCAAGGAACTACGATCCTTTTCTTTCATTTCAACCTAAAAGATTTATGAATATTAAGACCATATTTTACCTGATAAGTCGAGGTATCCATCAAGCGAGTGGTCAGAGCCTTGAAACACATATCCTCAACCTACAATTGCACCCAGAAACACCATACGGGATAATGACAAACCAACAGGTGATATACACAGGTGGGTATATATTTCTTTTTTGTTGGTAATCCATCTCCCAATGTGATGATTTAGGTGAGCCTTAGGGGTGTCATTACCACCTAAAGGTAGCATATTTAAATCACTCTTCAGGTAGTTCATCTTGCTCTTGAGGGATTTAAGGTGGTGGTGGTGGTGTGGTGGTGAGGGGTGTGTAAGAGGGGAGAGATTATTACACGACTAGGAGGGGGGGGAATCATGGGGACATCTGAGAGCAGTGTAAGAGGGGAGTGGGGAGATTATTACACGACTGGGGAGTGAGGGGAGTGTAGGAGTGGAGAGATTATTACACAAGTGGGGAGGAAACCATAAACTGTGTGAGTTAGGATCCAACACAAATAATTTAACTTTGTATTATTTACAAAGGGGGATTCAAAGCCATCAGGTATATACAGTCCCCTTCACTAGTGCGTTTACAGGGGTTCGTCATATAAACATTCCACAAATCATTATCTTTGAGGTATTCGTTTTAATGTTGTTTTAATTTAATTCCATAGAATGTTTACTATTGCGAGTTTCCTTCTGTCGAATGTAAACAAACACAGCACTAACACACTGCACAAACCTCTGTAAACGCACTAGTGAAGGGAACTGCACTCTTGTCATGCATTAAAGGATTACCACGTTAGATTAGTTTATGTCTTCTATTTTATTCACATTCATTTGTTATTCACTTTTGTTTCATCCATACTGTAATATATACCTTTTGAGTAAGCTATCATACACACACACATACATATTACACACCCGTCACACATCCCCTACCACAGACACATCACACACCCATCAGACACACCCATCAGACACACCCATCCTCTCCCCATCAAACCCAGGTAAACAAACCACAAACGCCGTGTGGTCGTCGGAACAATCCACAAATACTTAATCACTAGACCACTCTAACAACAAAATAAAGGAAGCATATCGTCTACTTTTTCTTGTACCGCCTCCCTGTTTGGTGAGAGAATGACCGATGACCTCCTGTTGCCCGCTGACTACCATGGCTCTCGTCGTAAACACAACCACATACAAATGGCGTCGTCTATGTAGCATAAAATAGTTAGTGTAGGTAATTATGTAGTGTGACATCAAATGGACGGCTTCTATATTTTACGAGAAGGAGGGTGACGATTTTTGTTTACACGGTGTGGTGGTTTTCTGTTGTCTGTTGCAGTGTGTGAGACGGTCGGTGGCCCAGTGTTGTTCTGTTTATAATTGTGGATGATGGTTACTTGTTTGTTCGTGAGGGTTGGTGAATGGCCGGGAGGATTAGTGAGGGTTCGTGAGGGTTGGTGAATGGCCGGGAGGATTAGTTAGGGTTCGTGAATGGCCGGGAGGATTAGTGAGGGTTGGTGAATGGCCGGGAGGATTAGTGAGGGTTCGTGAGGGTTGGTGAATGGCCGGGAGGATTAGTGAGGGTTGGTGAATGGCCGGGAGGATTAGTGAGGGTTCGTGAGGGTTGGTGAATGGCCGGGAGGATTAGTGAGGGTTGGTGAATGGCCGGGAGGATTAGTGAGGGTTCGTGAGGGCTCATAAAGCAGTGACTGTGTTATTTGTTAGACTATATTAGTGTCTCTTCCGACGATGGTGACGGCGATGGTGACGGCGATGGTGACGGCGATGGTGACGATGATGGTGACGACGATAAACTCAACTTCGGCATTAAGTTATTTTCCTCAACAAATCGCTGGCGAACATATCTGTGGCAACACTGTTACTTGTGTATGTTACAGTCAATGGAGGTAACCGGTCACATCACCTAATGCCTAAGCTTTTCGCGTAACAAATGTGGTCTAACCTAGCCCACCTATCCAAAACTACCATAATATAACCCGAATCTAAGTAGACCCTACCCTAACATAACCCTATCCCAACCTTCCCCAACCTACACATAACCTAGTCTAATCCTTACCTCTCCGAACCTAATCCTAACCTACCCATAACTTTAGTCTAACCCTAACCTAATCCTAACCTATCCTCTACCACTAACCTCACCCAGTTATTATATAAATTGTCTAAAAACAAGTCTCAACCATTACGTAAAATTGTTTTCTTACACCTGTCTGTTGTGTTACCTGGCTGTTGTGTTACCTGTCTGTTGTGTTACCTGTCTATTGTGTTACCTGTCTGTTGTGTTACCTGTCTGTTGTGTTACCTGTCTATTGTGTTACCTGTCTGTTGTGTTACCTGGCTGTTGTGTTACCTGTCTGTTGTGTTACCTGTCTATTGTGTTACCTGTCTGTTGTGTTACCTGTCTATTGTGTTACCTGTCTGTTGTGTTACCTGTCTGTTGTGTTACCTGTCTATTGTGTTACCTGGCTGTTGTGTTACCTGTCTGTTGTGTTACCTGGCTGTTGTGTTACCTGTACTAAGACTTCTGCATTACCTGCTGTTGTCCACATGTAAACACCATCCGTCACACACACACACACACACACACACACACACACACACACATACATAGTCTCATACACACACGATTCCTCCCTCCATATACAGAATACAGAATATCCTTCTTCATACAACCAGATACCTCTTCCTTATACAAACATACAAACAACTCCCCCCCCCCCCACCCCTACTCTATAAACACAACCAATCTCCCCTCCCTTCATCAACATACACATACTGAGCATTTCCCATTAGCGACACCTGCCCCCCCCCCCCACACACAACTTCCCTGCAATAACACACTCATGATTAACTGGCCCCCAGAGAGAACTACCACAACAACACAGCCCTACCCAACATCCCCAGACTTTCCTCTCACACAAAGACTCACCTGAAGGCGTAAGACAGGTGTTGACTTTTCACAAGGTCATAAGAAAACTCGACTAGGGGTCTACTTTGGCCTCTGACACGACTTAACAAAATTACTACTATATTGATATCTTAATGCTTATATATGTGTACCTGTGCTTGTATCTGTACCTATAATTAAGTTGTTACCTGTATTTCTCTCTGAACCTGTACCTGTGTCTGACCTGTACCTAAATTTATACCTATGTAATTAGATGCATCAGTACCTGTAATAAGAGTTTTAACTTTACTTCCACAGTACCTATAAATTATTATACATGTGCCTAATAACCTGTACCAGTACCTGTCCTTGTATCTAAATATGTATACCTGTAAATATGACTTATATCTGTACCTGTAATGTTATCAGTACCTGGGTTGGGGTCGAGGTACAGGTGGTGTCTCAGGACAAGTCAGGTAAGTAGAAGAAGAAAAGGTTAATAAATCAAGTACAGTATAATAAGGTGTTACGTGTGATGATGGTGATGTGTGGGGTGATGACTACACGATGATGACCTTGAGTAAATGTGGTGATGATGCTTCCACACGTCTGTCATCACTACTACACGTCTGTAATCACTACCACACGTCTGTCATCACTACCACACCTCCGCCATCACTACCACACCTCCACCATCACTACCACACGTCTGTCATCACTACTACACGTCTGTCATCACTACTACACGTCTGTCATCACTACCACACGTCTGTCATCACTACCACACCTCCACCATCACTACCACACGTCTGTCATCACTACTACACGTCTGTCATCACTACTACACGTCTGTCATCACTACCACACGTCTGTCATCACTACCACACCTCCACCATCACTACCACACGTCTGTCATCACTACTACACGTCTGTCATCACTACTACACGTCTGTCATCACTACCACACCTCCACCATCACTACCACACGTCTGTCATCACTACTACACGTCTGTCATCACTACCACACGTCTTTCATCACTACCACACCTCCACCATCACTACCACACGTCTGTCATCACTACTGCACGTCTGTCATCACTACTACACGTCTGTCATCACTACTACACGTCTGTCATCACTACTACACGTCTGTCATCACTACTACACGTCTGTCATCACTACTACACGTCTGTCATCACTACCATTAGAGAGCTAGTTTTTAGTGCACCTTGAAACATGTTAATAAAGATTGAATCGTCATTTCTGTATAAGAGAAGAGTTACATAAACATTAATATCCTCGTTTTGTTTTGTTTTATTTTTTGTTTTTTGTCTTGAAAGTCACAAAAATAAACAAAATGGACTCAAATATGTTTACATTAGCATTAAGTTAGGTTAGGTTAGGTTAGCGTTTAGGGAAGGGTTAATCTTCAGGTGGCCCGAAATAACAAACTCCACACCACACGTTACCCATTGATCAATTCCCTAATTATTGAGGTTTTAACTGTCAGATAAATCAGCCCAAACTATCATTCACCGACAAAAATAAACATATTAACAGCACTTCCGTCGTCAGCTGGTGAGGCTTACACGCACAGAGAATCACAGACACGCACAGAGAATCACAGACACGCACAGAGAATCACAGACACGCAAAGAGAATCACAGACACGCACAGAGAATCACATACACGCACAGAGAATCACAGACACGCACAGAGAATCACAGACACGCACAGAGAATCACAGACACGCAAAGAGAATCACAGACACGCACAGAGAATCACATACACGCACAGAGAATCACAGACACGCACAGAGAATCACAGACACGCACAGAGAATCACAGACACGCAAAGAGAATCACAGACACGCACAGAGAATCACAGACACGCAAAGAGAATCACAGACACGCACAGAGAATCACAAACACGCACAGAGAATCACAGACACGCAAAGAGAATCACATACACGCAAAGAGAATCACAGACACGCACAGAGAATCACATTTACGCAAAGAGAATCACAGACACTTATACACTGGGTGAAATATACAAACACAACGACCCGCATCTTGTGAATCATACAAACAGACACAAACACCAGATGAATCAGCACATACACACATACTAGCCAGTGAATCATCCATCCATCCATCCATACACACACACACACACACACACACACAACACACACACAGACACACACACACCCTACAAGTTAGACAGGTGGTGGCGGCTTTACACGCTATAAACAACAACCAGTGAAGCAACGTGTACCTCCCCCCTACAACACACCTCAGACAATTACTAATAGAGTGTAAGACGTGGTGATGCTGGCTGAAGACATGTGGCTCCTCTACTGTTCCTTTAAATCTCTTTGTCTCTCTGTCTCTGTCTCTCTCCATCTCTTTGGTTCTTTTTCTCTGTCTGTATGTCTGTGTGGGTCTTTGTTTCAGTCTATTTTTTTCTTTTATTTATCTTATTATCGATCTGTTCACCTATCTATTTGCTTTCTTTCTTTATGCATTTATTCATTTATTCTCTCTCTCTCTCTCTCTCTCTCTCTCTCTCTCTCTCTCTCTCTCTCTCTCTCTCTCTCTTTCTCAACCAAATTATCCATATATCTTTTTTTTCTTTTTATTCATCTATTTTTTTTATTTATTATTTATTTATATTTTTTTTACGGGGATTAACCCACCCGGGCACAGGTCACTGATCCACATCGGGGCCTGGGGGGCGAAAATATAATAATAATAATAATAATAATAATAATAATAATAATAATAATAATGGATAAAAAGTAGAGTCACAGTTTATTGTTGTTTGCCATTAATAATTCAATGTTACATACACACATAAGCACATTGCACATACTAATATACACATAATACACACGCATACAGTGCATACATGAACCTACACACATGATACACACATTTATATACGCACAACACACACACACACACACACACACACACACACACACACACACAAACAACCTCCAGCCGGTACCAGACACGAGCAACATCACCCTGACAGTGGACGGAAATTGGGTAGTAGCGGAGTCGAGGACCATGGAGCTGGGCAGACCCGTCCCGACAAGGTATACAGGAACATCCAATTACCTCCTGGACTATTTCTATAATAAGATGATCCTTGTTATTTTCTGGTCTAGGTTCAGGTAGTGTATGATCAAGCCTTCTAACATTCCATCATACAGTGAGGCAACAGAATCAACCTGTGGTGTGTATGTGTGTGTGTGTGTGTGTATTGTAAGCGTATGGCGGATTTGCTGGGTTATATTTGGCCGAATCTACTAATTGTTTAATAGTGTTTATCTATGTATATTGTTTGTGCATTCTCTATCTAAGTGCTGAATCATGTGAACTTGTGTGACGATTTTACAGACCCCGCCAAACATGCTTCCTAATGAGTTCGAGTTAATGATGGTGTTTGGTAACTTGTTCTAATTTCTTCCTTAATCTAAATTTCTCTAATCTAAAACCTTATCGCCCCTCACTCTATGTCTCCCCAAGAGGACGCTAATTTAGTTGTCTCAATATATCTGTAAGGTTCGTAATGCCCGGGATTGACCTTATCATGACCCTCTGAATGCTTTCTAGGTAATTAATATCCATTCTATAATACGGTGACCCAAACTGAACCGCATAATCCAGGTGAAGTCACTAACGCTAGAATTAACTGTAAAATAACACTACTGCTGCTCCTCTTACGAACGCTTCCATATGAACCCTTGGTCTTAGTTCGTACTGTACATAAACATATCACCGCCTAGATTTCAGGTTACTACTTCTCAATATACACCTAAATCTTTCTCTCAACCGTATGACAAGTTCCTCCTGCTTCCATTTCCTCGTTTTAGAACTTTACATTTTCTACAATAAATCTCGTCAGTTATTTTCGGTCCACAATAAATAATATGTTCCTTGGTTTTCGTTTTACGAATCTTCATCAGATTTAATTTTACGCTTTAATTTTATATCGACACCAATTTACTTACGTTGTTGTCATCGCCTATATCCAAGCCGTTAATGTGTAGTAACTCCACGATGGTCCACTCAGTTACAAACTATAATCTCTATACTTATATAAAAGAAAAAATCCCTCCAGCCATAATTCAGGTGATACTGCAGTGATAATAAAAGGTCGAGACTAATTACCCAAGACAACCTCATCTACAGAGACCAGGAGAGACCCTCAAGACCCGAGCTGGAGTCCGTCTCTCACCTACGTCTACCCGGCAGTAATTGGGAACCTGGATGTTAATCGATTTGCGGATCGTATTCCGGGGTAATGGTTAACCAGTGCAGTTGGCGAGTTGTCCGGTCTTCTCGGACTATTCCTTGACACTGGGTCATGCAGCTCGTTAACTTAGAGTGTGGTTGTTGTGTTGACGACAGCTTCTACACCTTAAACAGCCATCCTCGTTACACGATGAACAACCATTATGTCACTTTGTCTGTCGGTAACATCAACATAACTATTGCTTTCTGGGAACTACTGTACAGTGTCGAGGTATTATAAGACATTCAAGGCTCTATCTACCTCAATTACTGTACACAAACTGCCAAATTCATCTACTTATTTCTCCATTTGTGTAAAGTAATATCATAGCTCAAGTTCTAGACAAAAGATTTATTTCATATATAAAAAATATCAACAAGCAGCCCAAGAACATGTAATAAACTCAGTAACACATAATATATCTCTCAGCAGGGAAGAAAATGCTTCACTGACCACCACCCATCAGCTGACCGAGAGTCTAAGATGTCACCTCACCTCACCCAAGACGCGACTAGCTCGGTCACACTTGAGGGCCAAAATTCTTAACATTATCAAAATCCTTCCCTGGGTGAAAGTCCAACAGCAACTTTCAGAACCTCTCACCTGTAAGAAGTTCTAAAGACAGAAGCCACGTTACCAATATGGTTTTACCTCCCATTAATGTTACCAATATGGCTTTACTTCCGTTTAACGTTACCAATATAGCATTACCTCTCACTAGTGTTACCAATATGGCTAACTTGTATAACATGGTCATATGCCAACCTGTATAAACCAAATAGCAGTAACTCCTTCCTTCTGCTACTCAAAATATTACTATCCTATAATTGTTACAGGTATTACAGGTGTTATTGGTAGGTTATTACAGGTGTTATTGGTAGGTTATTACAGGTGTTTCAGGTATTACAAGTATTACAGGTGTTTTGGTGTTAGCCTGAATCTGTGTTAAACTGGAGGTGTTGTGTACAAAATATCGTAAAACTCAGCACCATCATTTTTTATTCTGAAGGGACCCGAGGCTGTACATCCGCTCCTGCAGTAAACACGTCCATCAGTGTACTGTACGCCCTTACCTTGATTCACCTGAGCTCACCTTTATTACGTCTGCTAATTAAGGAAGATAGTCTTTATTAGGGTCTTCATAATAGGTGTTTATGTATCTTTTGTGTGTCTGTTAAGTAATGAAAATATTATGTTGATGTCTGTGTCTTTGTTGTGTCTGTTAAGTAAAGTAAATATTGTCTTTATTGATGTCTGTGTCTTTGTTGTGTCTGTTAAGTAAAGTAAATATTTTCTTTATTGCTGTCTTAATGTGGTGTCTTATCTATGTTACGTCTGTTAAGTAAAAAAAAAAAGGTCTTTATTCATATTATATTAACAACAATCGTCTCTGGTTTATTTGTGTATATTAAGTAAGTAAATAAAATAAAACATTAACAAATTTGTCTACATTTTATACACATGTTTTTTATTCACATTTTATTAACACGAGAACCATAAAATGTCATAATTTTCACATCAGTAAAACCTAATTAATGTCAACCCTGAGGATGAATGATTGGAAACATTCGGATAAATTTAATGTTTATTTTTATTTTTATGTTATCAGCTGTGTGGGTTTTTTTTAATGATGGAACATATATTAAGATCCAAGTTATCGAAAGTATATCCGAGACCAAGATGAGACCAAGGACGACCGCAATTTTAACTTTTATGGATCACCTGAGGGGGAAAAGAGGAGAGAAAGGGGGGAGGGGGGAGGAGGAGGGGGGGGGGAGAGGAGGAGGAGGGGGGGAGATGAGAGAGAGGGGGGACAGATGAGAGAGAGGGGGGAGAGGGGGAAGTAGGGAAGAGAGAGAGGGCTAATCTTCAGGTTATTCATACAAGCTAGAATTACACAGGGTCTCGATCTCTGTCACCACTGCATCAATGATCCAAAGTTGGTCGGTAAGTTGACGATGTTTTAATTTCTAACCTAACCTAACCTAACCTAACCTAACCTAACCACTAATTGCACTACCACTATATATACCCTAACCTAATCTAACCTAATTACCTAATCTAACCTAACCCCATTACCTTAGCTAATCTACCCTCATTACCTACCTAACCTCATTACCTACCTACCCTCATTACCTAACCTAACCCCATTACCTTAGCTAATCTAACCTCATTACCTACCTAACCTCATTACCTACCTACCCTCATTACCTAACCTAACCAAATAAGGTTATGGTTCGGTTAGGTTAGGTTAGGTTAGGTTAGGTTGGACAGAAACTACGATTCTAGTATTTCACATGTCCGGTTTTTGCCTTGCACCAAAATGGCCTGTGACACCACCGATGCAGCCACGGTGACGAAGGTCCAGGAAGCGACAGATGAATGGCTGGGAGGCGCACGATCGACTACAGGAAGGTGAAAAAGTGCGCGGGAATAAACCAAGTCATGTAATGGTCTTCAGTAAGTCGATTTCTTCACAATATACTCGTGTAGTTCTCTGTCACAGCACTGATGCCCAACAGCTGTCATAACCGGTTTATAGTCTTAGTTCACGTGAGGTGTAGTATTTTATTAGAGAAAAATGAAAACGGATGAGCCAGTACAAGTCATATAGCCCTGTGCCTTCATCCCGCCGTACACAAAGATTCATTAATAACAATCATGTCTACTATTGTTCTTACCCCCAAACTCGTTTCGATATTCTTAACGTGGCTGAGAATTACTGATATTTTTAACAACAGGTGTGTTCTCAGAGACGCGAGGAGGATTTTTTTATTCTAACACAATTATGCTGCACTGAAAAGGAGCTTAAACCGTGACGAATAAGCGGGGGAAGTCTTTAAGTACGTCCAATACGGGTCATTCTTCCGTGTTATCCCGACGTAGACTCAACCCTCAGGTAGCAGGTTGTGGTGGCGGGGGAAAACTGATGACGTCTCCCGAGGAAGCAACTACCAGCAATTGCTCACAGTATCACAACAAACGAGGTTATTAATTTCCTCGATGGTGTTGTTCCGACGCCTGAGCGAGATAAACAGACTCATATTGTGGCTGTATATTTAGAGGTGCTGCAGGAAGACCTAATGGTCCGCCAACTGTTGGCGTTGTGGGCTAGTCTTAAAAAAAGGCTCACAGGAACAGCCGGGCTCCGTGAAGCCCGTGATCTGACACACAGAGGGCTGGCTGGGGTCTATGAAGCACAAAGGGCTGGCTGGGGTCCATGAAGCACAAGGTAGACCAAGAGAACTGTGGGGCCGAATGAAGGGAAATCTTGTGGTCCATTCATAAATATTTCTCCAGCGCCAATCCAAGCAGTCAGCATCGCCTGGCGTTCCCTTCTCTACTCCAATAAAACAAATACTGTCAACGTCGTGGTTTTGTTATGGGAGGGTCAATTAGGATGCCAAGACTCGTAACAGTTATTAAGAACTGTTTTACTATCCTCAGCTTTCTTAATTTTTTGCTTGGTTTAATTAGTCTCTCTCTCTCTCTCTCTCTCTCTCTCTCACACACATTAAAGAAACTCATCTATGTATCACAACTGACATTCACCTCGGGACACAGCTGAACAACAGATCAACAATATGCCTGAAATGAAAAAAACACGAAAAATCCGCCACCAGTACATTGAGGAAGCCATTGATTGTTCCTCTGTGCATCACTTATACCCAAATTCTTAAAACGGGTACAATCTATCACAATCAACAGAGAACAACGGACCACAGAGAGAACACAGCAAAAACAGGTGAATACAAGCCTCGGACTCTGTTTAAAAAATATGTTCACACGATACATTTCCTTCCCTGGAATTGAGTGTTGATGACCTGAATTCATTTAGATAATGATGTTTCCGTTGCTATTCTGATGTTGCTTATGTAGTGTTTGTGTTTAATGGGAATCAAATTGATGTTTATGTTTGTTCGTTTATCGCGGTGTTGAGGTTGTTACTCTCCTTCTCTCTTGGGCAATGCGACACCCAAATTCTGGACAGCCGGCGGAAAGGTGTCATGTAGAGCGGGGACGTAATCGCGGTACTTAAGGGTAATTAACGTCACACCGGAGTCATGAACATCTCAGGTAACTTGATGAAACTAAGTGATAAGCTCGTAATACACAACAGATTACTAAATTGCGCTGTCTTTAGCCGTGAGGTCAGGCTGTGAGGGTCACCAAGTCACGTACCACCTCTAGAGACAAGACCCAACGAGCTCCACCGACGACTTCCTTCCTCCTCTCCTCATAGTACTCCTCAGTGTTGATATTACAGCTGTAGTTTCTGCCGCCGTTAACCTGGCTGTCTCGCAACGCTCTCTAAGGACACATAAATTTTTGTAGAATCTTAGTGTTATTTTTAACTGTTGAAAGTTATTTGGATTAAATGCCAAACAACACAGTATAAAAGAATACTTGGAGAGTAGCTTTAAATAGCCTATAAATTCACTTCAATAATATAACACTGGATTATATATAGAAATACAATGCGAGTGTGTATGTACTGTGTGTATATACAAACACAGGGTGTCTCAGAAAAATGTATACTGAGTGCCTTGCAGATTTGCGTTGTAACACAAGCATGCACGTTATCTCCAGGCAATCTGTATATAAACATTTTTGAGACACACAACCACATACACCCACACACACACACACACACCCACACACCCACACAGACACACACACACACACACACACACACACACACACACACACACACACAGTATACTTCTGCTAAGCGCTATTTAAATGACAAATAAAAGAATTTCTAAATTATTAACGGAAGCTTCTACTTATCCTCCTAAACAATAACTCTACCATAGAAAGAGTCTGCTAAAATGTTCTCATAATTTCCCTACAAAAAATTGCATTAATATTCACAGATATTACACAGCGGTTAACACACCATCTGTACAACACATTCTTCAATACACACCTTGTAATGTTCACATACACACATTAGTCCCTACACGACTGTGACACTTGAGAATGATCAGTATTTTCCTTCCTTCCTCCTACGATAACTTAAAGAGATACCCAGCTTCCTCCTGCACCCATTACCTCCCACTCCCCCAGTTTTCCCCTCAAACCCCACTAAACCCCACACTCATCCCACTCCCACCCCACCCCACCCCACCCCACCCATCCCCACCCCACCCCCTTTAAATACTCAACTACCAATCACAATCCTAGAAGAAAGATCAACACAGATTTCTACAACCTCTGATGTATTGTACTGCACGTCTGCTAAAACAATTTTCTCCGCTATAAAGTAGACAGATTAAGGCCTTCTGACAGGGCTGTTGCTATTAGAGGGTGGTGGTGGTGGTGAGGGTGAGGGTGGTGGTGGTGGTGGTGAGGGTGAGGGTGGTGGTAGTGGTGAGGGGGGTGATGGCGGCAGTGGTGAGGGCGGTGAGGGAGGGTGAGGGAGAGACTGTTGCTATGACGTGTTGGGATTAGCTTGATTTATAAGAGTCAAGGGAAGACTACGTAATGTTTACCTTATCGGGTCGTCCCTTTTTTTAATTTCGGCCGCCCAGTGGAGGAAAATATTCAAACGAAAGAAGAAAAATAAATAATATGATACAGTTGAGACGATGTGACAACAAGAACTATGAATAGACTAGAGGACTAAAAGGCAGGCAGCTTAATGTAATGTCACTTGATTGGATCTCTCTCCCCACGCAGACACTTGCTTGATTAGCAGTCGTAAAAGATGCTAACTCGATCACGCGTCAATCACTCGCTCGGCTGGACATGACTCAGGCACTTTTCTTGGTCTGAGAAACATTCATAGAGTTACCTAATTAACTATCTCAGAACACATTTGCTTGACTGGTTGATGTTATACACTCGTCTGGGTCTGTTGTAAACAAACCACTCGCTCAGTTGGTCACCACGCTAGACAGTGAGGTTAAATGATAACATATAACATGACTCTCCCTTCATCTCTCTGCATGTTACTTTCGTCACCAGTGAAGAAATATACAATCTTGGCATCTATTCCAAATTCTATCGACCAAATACAAATATATAAGAAAAAACTATGATACGCCATCCATCAGGCGCCAATGGGTAAATGCTAACATGTCCGATTTTATGAACTCTGGAGGGGGGGGGGAGCCACCAAGGTTACAATTTTGACTGTAACTCGTGTGGTGGTGGCGGCAACAGGACGATCCATCATATGTCTTGAGGCTGTGACACACTGTAAACAACAACACGAGGAACATCACACGGCCTCTCGCTTGATTTTGTTGACTCCTTATAAGAAGCTCATTTGAACATCAGCTAAGTATACCTGAGCTAAAATTATGATTACTTTAGTACATATCAATTATTCACTATATTTACCAATTTTTACATAGGGCCGGAATAAAATTAAATTACAAATATTTACACATCTACAAAAATAATGCTCACGGACATCATATATAAGTAAAAGGTTCCTCATAATGTTATGTTGCGTGTGTCTCGTGAGGCGGTGGATGGCGGCAACATTTTAATGATATTGATCAAGTGAACACCTGAGCTCCGCCGTCCACCCCCCCCACCCCCCCCCGCCCACACCTTGTATCCTCTTGCATCTATCTGACCCTCCTTCACCTCCCTCACCCCCTCCTGACCTCCCTCACCCCCTCCTGACCTACCCCTCACCCCCACCTGACCTACCCCTCACCCCCTCCTGACCTACCCCTCACCCCCTCCTTCGCCCCCCCCATCAGAGAGGGCCTTATCAGTCCCACTTACCTCACATCCTTAAAGGGTCTTGTAAACTCAAGTGTGCAAAAAATTTCTCCCAAAACTCTGCCCTGATCACAAAGCTAACGCTGGGTAAACCTCATCATATTACATGGCATTAACCTTCAGTATTCAGGACACAATCAGAACACAAACACACTCAGGACACAAAGACATTCAGAAGACAAAGACACTCAGAAGATAAAGACATTCAGGACACAACACTTCAGGAGGTGTGAAGCCGGTGCATGAACAAAAACTCACATGGACAAAAACTCACCTGGACAAAAACTCACCTGGACAAAAAGTCACCTGGACAAAAACTCACCTGGACAAAAACTCACCTGGACAAACACTCACCTGGACAAAAATTCATTGGACAGGTTAGGTGTCATAATATGATCTTTTTGTTTACATTTAGTTAGGTTAGGTGAGGTTAGCTTAGGTAGGTTGGGTTAGTTTAGGCTTAGTATATTAGATTAGGTTAGATAGATTATATTAGGTATGGTTAGGTTAGGTTAGGCTGATTAAGTTGGGTTAAGTAGAAGAGGTTAGGTTAGGTTAGATTAGGCTGATTTAGTTGGGTTAGGTTAGGTTAGGGTGGTCCTACCCCAATAGAGCCATAATTCCCTAACCTGACCTGACCTGACCTAACCTGACCTGACCTGACCTGACCTGACCTGAGGATGAAAACTACACATTATCGTACTCGTCCAGGAGGTACTCGTGAGAAATTGTACTCAAGACCAACACGAACTCATTTTGTTACATACGAGTACACGTCTCGTTCACAACACGCACGAGCACACACATGCAATCACACAAACGCACACATGCGTTCACATAAACACACACACCTTCACACACATACACACACCATTACACGTACACATATTCACACAAACCTTCACAAAACACACAAACATATCCCTCCATACTGTCTCCTTTACTTCGTTTGCTCTTTAAAATCACCTTTGGTCTCACAACTGTTCAAGAGCACAGTGCTACCTCTAAGAGTTTAATGTCCGTTTTATAATATAATTTGAGATCATGATTTTCAGCTAACCATTTACCATACACGTGGCTTAACCATCACAAAACTCAACTGAGATATAATTTCTAATATTGTTGACAGAATGAACAATAAACACAACAATAATTATCTAATTTAATTATATATGCCCTGTGTTCTAATTTACCTGGTAGTTCATTAATTAGTGTACACACCTTATTTACCTTCCCCGTAGCTCACCTGAGGGTAACTTAACCTTCTACTCTGAGTTACGAGACACTCACACTAATAACACCAGTCCATCAAAGGCCAATCACGTGTCATTATCATTCTCGTTGGCTGGGAACGTCTCCTTCACACGCGAAATACTGCCTCCTTGGTTCATGTTTCAAGTTATCACCATCAATTACTGTACAGCTGTCATAATATATTCTCTACTCATGCTGTGAAACTTGACACACTCTCTCTCTCTCTCAAGCTGTGAAACTTGACACTCTCTCTCTATCAAGCGGTGAAACTTGACACTCTCTCTCTCTCTCAAGCTGTGACACTTGACACTCTCTCTCTCTCAAGCTGTGAAACTTGACACTCTCTCTCTCTCTCAAGCTGTGAAACTTGACACTCTCTGTCTCCCTCAAGCTGTGAAACTTGACACTCCCTCTCTCTCTCTCTCAAGCTGTGAAACTTGACACTCCCTCTCTCCCTCAAGCTGTGAAACTTGACACTCCCTCTCTCTCTAAAGCTGTGAAACTTGACACTCTCTCTCTCTCTCTCAAGCTGTAAAACTTGACACACACTCTCTCTCTCTCTCAAGCTGTGAAACTTGACACTCCCTCTCTCCCTCAAGCTGTGAAACTTGACACTCCCTCTCTCCCTCAAGCTGTGAAACTTGACACACTCCCTCTCTCCCTCAAGCTGTGAAACTTGACACACTTCTCATTTTGTGACACTTGACACACTCTTTCCTTATTATGAAATTTTACACTCTACACCCACCCATCACCTCCCAAACACGCCCACCACCTCCCAAACACGCCCACCAAACACACCCACCACCTCCCAAACACGCCCACCACCTCCCAAACACGCTCATCAAACACACCCACCACCTCCCAAACACGCCCACCACCTCCCAAACACGCTCATCAAACACACCCACCACCTCCCAAACACGCCCACCACCTCCCAAATACGCCCACCACCTCCCAAACACGCCCACCACCTCCCAAACACGCCCACCACCTCCCAAACACACCCATCACCTCCCAAACACGCCCACCACCTCCCAAACACACCCACCAAACAATCCCACCACCTCCCCCACTCACCCACCTTCACCTCTCCTAATGGCCGCAAGTTCTCCATTCCCACAGGTTCACTTTTGTATATAAACAAACCACGTACTGTGTGGCCTTAACTACGTATTCTGCTCTCGATTCCCAAGATGATTTCGATCGCGTGTGGAGGCAGCAGGAGTGAGCAAGTCGTGTGTTGCGTACCGACCACACTCACAGTCTTAACCTTCTCCTTCAATTAAGGGTTCGAGGATAAACTGTAAGAGTTGCTGTGATCTAAAGCCTGACATCATCACGGTCAGTCCCAGACATTAACACTCCGAAAATATAACAGTCGTTTTGAAATATTCACTTTGGTAATGTATATATATATATTTTTTAATTGAACATTGGAAATAATTATATTGCCTAGTTATACAAGGTGTATATATATATATATATATATATATATATATATATATATATATATATATATATATATATATATATATATATATATATATATATTCTACTTGTATAGTATCTACCAATAATTGTTATAGTTTTATAAGCTTAAATTTTCTTTATAAATTTAACGAAATTATTTTAAAAGTTTAAACTCTTCGAGAGGAATTAATATGCTTGTATGTTGTACCTGAGTGATCTTGTGTTAATACTTTAAGGATAATATTTAATTCCAAATAAATTTGTATTACTTCAACGTTCTTATCCTTATCTGCTACATTTATTTTGAAAAAAACAAAACAAGAAAAAGTTTAAAAAATTCATGTTCTTCCAGAGAAATGAATATGTCAAATGGAGAGTAAACGCCTCCTTAACAAACTCAGGAAGCTCTTCATTTACCAGTAAAATCTGTAATGACTATTCTGGACAAACCCGGCACGAACGGTGAGAATATCTATAATAATAAGATGCATAACTGGGATTAAATTACGGTGGTATATAAAAGATTAATTCAAGTTAGATCATGCACTATATTTCAACAATTAAATAATAAATGAGATATATCTCCTTGATAATAAGGTAAGGGAGGGTGACCGCCACTGACCCAAGAGTTGCAAGTTTGTAAGTTTTTAAATGGCAAGATAATAGGCCTAAGCCAATCACACAGCTCATATACCATTATTTGTTCCAGTGATTTATAGTTGTTTGTTTTGACAGTTCGTGATTCTGCCATACCATCAAACATAATCCAAGATATGATTCAGAACTTATACTCAGTAAGTACGATGGATGTCAAAAATGAATATTAAGTGTTAAGTTTCTCAGTGGACATTAGTGATAATCAGGATAATTACAAAACAAAGCCGAAGTTTAAGGATTAAATAACATAGCACGAATTGCCTATCCTGATGGTGCGCGAATCTTCCGAGAAAATACTCGGTGTTGGACCCCAAGAAGAGGAAGTACGATGATGAACTAACTACAGGTGAATTTCCTGTGTGTATTTAGATATCGTAAAGAGGTAAGAAGAACAATGTAAATAACACTTACTTGGTAGAGTTGCTCCAGTCTCTTGTTTTCGCTGGTCAGTGTTTTCCGGTGAAAATAGTTATTTATTAACTCATATGATTATTTTTAGATTATTATGGTCAATATACTTTTAACAAGTAGAAATAAAAGAAGAAAAATAAACCATAAAGTAGAAAAACTGTAACAGCAAAATATTATTTAGTATTATTAAGAATAATTACCTGGGAGAGAACGTCTGGAATTTCTTTTGTCGTAAATTACAATAATGCTTTTTATTTATTCACCTTCTGTAAATTCATATTTTTAGCGTCGTTTTTTTTATGTACACATGCATAATATTAAAATGTCGAGTTTAGCGATAATGTGTGATTTATGCCGCCCTGGAAATGATTCTCCTACCTTTGTTTCTTATTGTAATTCAGCTGTAATTATTAATACTTCAGTAATAGTTTACAGCAGGGGTCCGGGCTGGCTGCCTACTTTACAAGATTTTTTGGCTGATAACTTTCTTACCTCAAGGGGATGAATTTTGTTCTCTCCATGTTCTTATTATAAACAGATACTGTGCTGTCCATACTGACGACTCCATATTAAACTGTTATACGCAGGAAAACTTACCAGCTACTACTACATTACTTGACCCAGTCTAGCCTAACCAAACCTTCCTAATCTAACCTAAAATACCAAAATTTAACAAAGGTTAGTTAGATTGGTTCGTCTCATCTCAGGTAAACCATTAATGTAGCAATACCTGGTGAATGTTATGGGTCTTACCTGTATGAAAAGCAACTCCAGACAAACTCGACCAAATAATATTATGAAAATTGCAAATCCTTTTATTTATTTATTTATTTATTTTTTTTTTTTTGGGGGGGGGGGGGTATTCGTAACTTAGTCTCTATATATTTTTTAAGTTGCTGATTTTTCGTTTGTGTGGAATGTAAGTGTACCTTGGTAAACACTTTGTTTTGTCTTTCAGCGCTCTCATAGACAGTGTACACAGCTGAGTAAAAGTGCGTCGACGTAAACAAATGTTTAGGGTGAAAAAGTTGCCGGAATAATATTGGAAAACTTGCATCTCTTCCTCCTGTTTACATATATTAATAAGGTAAGAAAGAAGTTATCTTCTAAAAATATTTCCTCTAAATTAGGTAGTTAATCTAGTTTTATTAGTTACAGCATATTTTCTGTGTCGTAATATGAAGCATGAGCTGGTGGTAGAGCGGTACCGTTCTTGCCTCGCAAGCAAGATGTTACGGGTTCGATTCCCGGGCCGGCGGAAGTTGTTTGGACACTCTTCCTAGTCCCCTTGGTCCCTGTTCACCTAGCAGTAAAGTAGGTTCCTGTTGTAAGTCGAAAGTTGCGATTTCGTATTCAGGGACAAGTTGTTGGAACTTCCAATAACTTGCTTAGACGTAAACCACTGACTCTTCAGGCTTCTGCGCCCTTAACTCATGAGACATAAGGCAAGCATGAACTTAGCATGCTTCCCTGATGGGCGCTGTAAACGCTTCTGCGCTTCACCTTACACAAGGATGTAGGGGGGTGCCCAATAAATAAAAAAATAAATAAATAAAATAAAAAAAAATATGTGGCACGTGAACATTTTTGTCGAGAACCGATACACCGATTTTACTTTTAAAACGTCCATTAGAACATAGTTTTTAAAAAACATTATTATCGGTCCATCGAATTACCCAAAAGTACCCAAAAGTATATTAAATCAGGGTAAAATCTTAACGAATATATGTTTTACATCAATAAAACCTGATTAATAATGTTTTCATTGAAATGTAGTCAAAATAATGAAATAATAAACAGCAAAAATGCTAAATTCCAAAGAGTCACCTATCCAAAATGGAGATATAACTACCGATGTTTCTGTTACTTTGGGGTATTTAACATAGCCGTAGGATTTACTTTTCGTTAGGTTAGGTTAGCGAAGTGCATCACGATGGATCTGAGTTATCTCCCTTGTTGACGAACTCTTTGGAATTTAGCGTTCACCAATAATGAAAGTTTTTCGCTGTTTATTATTTCATCTCACAAATTATTTTTACAAAATTACACTAAAAATATTATTAAACATGTTTTGTGTATGTATAACAGATATTCGTTCAGATTTTACCCTTATTTGCTATACTTTTGGGTACTTTTGGGTACTTTTGGGTACTTTTAGGTAATTCGTGGCTCCCCATTATTAGAAAACTTACCTGTTTCAGCTTAACTGTTTCAATTACATGGAAGGTTAACAGACTTCTTATTTTGCTCCCATCACACAAAATACTTCTTGAGCGTGAACTTGTACAGTACATAATTATTAATGCTAATTGAAAAACAATCTTTCTCCTTGGTAATCATTTGTATATTTCCTTCCTTTTTTGCCTTTCCACCTTAAATGATAAGATAGTCTAATTTGGAATAGAAAACGGTAGTCAACACAGCAGACATTCGTGAAGCTCTCTTTTTTTTTTCGTGAAAATACAGCTTTTGCAGCTGCCTTTGACAGCCCAAAGTTTATTACAAAGTCCATGGAGTCATAGTGCACCAGTAGGTGTAAAGGAAATTTCTGGCGGTGGTGGACTGTAAGGGCGGGGGTTACAACAAGCGAGCAATTAGCAATGTAACGGCGCTGTTTCTCTCTACTCATACTCTGCCTTATCTTTTACTTCTCTTGTCTTAGTTCTTTAATTCAATTGTTCTTTTACTTACTTCAATGGTTACTGCATAACCTTGGTTCTCTTTGGTAGCATGTCGAGGGTCTAAGGCACATGGGTATTGTAATTCTGGTATCAAGTCACTTGGACGGAAATAAAGGTGACTACTGTGGGAGAAATGAATACTCCTAAAATACTCTAAGACAAGTTTATTAAGATGAAGTCAAAGGGAAAAAGAGATATTATTAACATATAACTACCAGGCTCAACCCCTGGGCTTAGTGCAGACTCAGTATTTCTTCTTTACTTATTTTCTTATTTACTCAACAGCAATTACTCAGATATTACACTCTTACTGCACACACCCTTACTGGTGTAACATTACATTACATAGGACCAGTTCCTTGTCCCTACTCACAATACATAGTTACATGGCAACTCCTTGCAGATTACTTTACTTCCCACTCCTACTGGTGGTACGTGGCATTACAGTACAGTTTCAAAACTTTACTCATAGTCCCAAGTGGACAACTTTACTTCTCACACATTACGAGGTACTTCTCATTACATCCAGTTATGAGACAACCTTACTTAAGATACTTCACAGAGTGTTGGTAGTGCATAGGAGATGCTCTCACACACAACACGTTAATACTGATACCAACAAATACATGGGTCCACTACCCAACATGGGGTAATTATTAACAAACACATACAACAACACTGAGGGCCATAACTCCAAGGCATGTCCCAGGGTAGAGCACTGGGGCCTCTAACAACTGACGACTGCTGTTGTGGTCGGTTACACTTCGACACGAGGCGGGTCTGGGGCCCTCGGCCCACGAGGTGGACCTGCCATCTCAATCATGTTGAATCAACGACATCGTCGATATATTGCTCCCTGTTGGGAATCTACTGGCTCCGGGGCTATCGTGGGGTGATCCGAGAACCCCAAATTGGATCTGGGGACAAACGGAAGAGCAGACGTCACGGGAGGAGGCAAGGGACTGGGAAGCATGATGACAACACTATCACAACAAATCTCTTGTCTGGAAACGACAGCGACATTCACTGTACATTACTTCTTACTGGGTGAATAACAATTCAACTGTTAAAGCATGAACACTGATAATTCACTTCATTGACTAAATCAAATTGAATGGCTAGAGAACACAGAACATACCTGGGGACAAGCGGGAGCTGACGTGATGGGGGACGTCACTCTGCCCGGTCCCATGGTATATATACCCCTGAGTTTCCAGCGATCGCTGCTCACGCAATGACAGTAATTACAAACAACTCCACTGTTACTCATTCAAAGATGACCCTCAGTTGACAAAGGTTTGGCGATTACTAAAGTTGATTTACACAGACTAATTCAAGATTGAGCTTGCCAGCAGAAGTGGAAAAAATGTATTGATAAATGTGTTCGAAGGCAGGACTTACTGGGAAGGATCATGACTGTAAACATCGAATCGGAAAAACATGCTTCTTCTAGGGCAGGGGTCACCAAACTACGGCCCGCGGGCCGGATCCGGCCCGCAACGTCAGTTCATCAGACCCGCCGTGGTAGCTCCGCCTACGCTCTGACGTTACCATGGTTTCCATGGCTTTCGTTCTGGCTTGCAAGTATTGAAGAGAATGATTATGCGGCCCGCGCTCGTCATTCTTTCAGTTATCCGGCCCACTGTGAAAAAAGTTTGGTGACCCCTGTTCTAGGGGATAGCTAACCAGCTACCCTCTCATGTTTTGCGGTCGTGGAGTTTAATAAGAATCATTAGTTAAAACAGACTATCAGTCAACGTGACCATGACAAAGCTCCCCCTTTCCCCAAGAATCTTTTTATGCGGCAACGTTCGCTAAACATGTACATTAGTTACACAGATTCCTTAAATAACTGTTACTAAAAATGTTAAACATGAAACAAGATGATAGTTGTTTAAGATGTGGTGAGGTAGAATATCAATTACATGTCTTTTACTTCTGTTTCCATAATAAAGAGATAATTAAATGGTATAAAAAATTTCTGAATACTGTCTGCAATGTCAATAGCAAATTATTTCTGCAATTCTTAATGTTTAAAATTAACTGCAGTGATAATAAGGATAAGAATACAATGATCACGCTAATGTCAGATTATATTTACTGTATGTGGTTAAGTAGGAAGGAAAATGATAATGTTAAGGAGACTAGAGCCTTTATTAAAGGCAGGGTATATTATAATAAATGAATGTTCAAGTGTATTTTAAAAGAAGTCATCCAAATATTTCACTTACAAATATGTTAACATGTAATGTTTATTTATGTATGTAAATTGTAAAATTTTAATTAAAAGAGAAGACAAAATTTCTAAGATAGTACAGGTAGCATCGCTTTCGGTAACTAACAGATTGTTGTGGCCCCTGTCTCATCAACAGAAGTATTATATAAATGGGCTCTTTACATTTGAATTATATACTAATTCACCCCCTGTAACTTTCCACTAGCTATGAGTTGTCATATGCTCATATCACGTGATTGGTGGCCTCCTTGGGTGCGGCCCATTGACTGTATGTCAGCACATGGGTCAGCTCAGAATAAGCCGGCAGCCACGCTAGTCACACCTATACTCTTACAGTACATCGAAGGGACGTGATTAAACGGTCTATTTACATAGCCGCCGTCCTCTCTCTTCACGGTCATAAACAGTGGAAGTTATGGTTGATCTACACTCAGGAATTATGTAAACAATACTTTTTAATAAAATCGGAAACTTCAATTGGGTTTCGTTACTAAAACCCAATATAATAGAAATGTACCAACCTGGTTAACTTTGAATTAACCAGCTGGTTGAAGATGAGGAACACTGATCAAGTCTAGATGTGAAAGCACTTGTTGAGGGAGCAGAAACTACTCCTTCTCTGTACTTCTTATAACTCTAAGTTCAATAGGCTTTGCGGTGCGAGAACATTCTAAAATTTTGACTTCGTTTAAGGGGATTAACTTAAATTTTTACTACATTTTCACCTCGAATTGGCCACTGACTATCCTTCACATTCACTGATTTTAAATCTTAATTTTTCCTTTTCATTTCCTCTACATGACTCTTCCCTTTGTCCCTGCCAGTTTTACAGAGATCTTTAACACTTAAAAAAATAAATTATTTTCCGTTAAACTCACTTTGGGGCAGCACGTAGCACTTTACTCGCAACACCTTGGCCCAAATCTGCTCTAAGCAGCCTAGACCTTTGGGTGGTTTCTTTACTCCCCAGTTTTATCACATAAACAGTTTGTCTTTTACATTATCATCTTCCAATATCATCACATCCGTAAATAATTTGATACAGTATATCAAGATGTGGGAATATCAGACAAGAGAGGTCATAGTTTTGATGCTCTTCTCCTTCGCGGGTTAAAATTTAGGTGCCGTGTGGGGGCCAGCCAAGCCTCTATTGTTCAGTATATAATCAATAAATCATCACGCAGCTCGACCGAGGAACAACGAATACCGAGATAGCGCTAAGCGGCCATAAATAACACCTAGTGGACCCTCATCAACGTGTTTCCTGCCCGACTCTGAGCACCACTTGTAAACCTGGAAAATAATATATACTACGAAAACCGAAAAGCCTCTCGTTAATTCCTCCTTAGATTTCAACAATAACTTTGCTTTCAACGCGGCTCTACACGTTAAAAGCAAATTATGGGATAATAGAAGTTAGCAGAGGTTCCATCTGCTGTGTAATTAAGCGGAGACAAGACAACGCTCGGGAACATAACCGCCCGCCATGTTGCCATCACGGGCTCCCTGTTTTTGTGCTGCCCTCCTCTTACCCTTTATCACCCTTATTCTTCATGCAAACATGATTCAGATACCATAATATCTGAATTATTTACTAATTATAGTACCCGAGTTAAATATTGTGTTTTTTCGCAATTATGACTTCGATTCATGCAGATTTAGACAACTATTTGGAAACTAGACGACAATCTGGCAGTGTGTGGGCTCGTCAGTGTCGTCTTCATTAAGTAATCGATGTGGAAAGCCTGAATAAAAAGCCCATCTTGCTAATCAAAGCTAATAGTCTGTCATTTGCCTTTATCCCCGAGGATCGACATCTAAGGGCCGCTCATAAGTGTATGGTGCGGACACAGGCGGCGTTAAGAGCTAATTTTGCTTTGTTGAGAATAATTTCATGCCAGTTGAATTAGAAGTACCGTATTATTATTATTATTATTATTATTGACAATAAATTCCGTACAAATGTTCACATTCAATATTTAAATAAGGATTATTACAAGTTCATTTAATACCAACGACTCTCTTCAATACTGTTAACTAGTGTTCACAGAGGCGTACAGGGCTCCTGTGTATGATCACCTCAAATATTAGATAATATATTGTTATTACCCTCTCGTGTTTTCTCACCCACAGCGTAATAATATATATCAACATCCCGTGTATAGTTTGGCATTCAGGAAGGCTAATTTTATCATATCTATCCACGTTCAAGTATGTACAGTGTATATGTGTGTGTGTGTGTGTGTGTGTGACACGTACAGTATATATATAGATGTACTATATATACACAGCATTTATTGTTAAAAGTGTTTTGCCTAACTTTATTAAATATCGCGTTGTTAAGTGTGTGTGTGTGTATGTGTGTGTGTGTCTGTGTGTGTGTGTGTGTGTGTCTGTGTGTGTGTGTGTGTGTGTGTGTCTGTGTGTGTGTACAAGACGATACACACAGACAGGTTGTATTAACTACCTGCTGGTCAGGCCAACCAAGACCCAATTCACTTCCTCATTTTTACCTCAGGTAAAGCGCGCGTGTACCTTGAACCTGTCATGCGAACCTTATATATGGGCACATTGAATATAACATGTGCACATTGAACATTACCTGTGTATATTGAACATTACCTGTGTATATTGAACATTACCTGTGTATATTGAACTTAACATGTGCACATTGAACTTAACATGTGCACATTGAACATAACATGTGCACATTGAACATTACCTGTGTATATTGAACTTAACATGTGCACATTGAACATAACATGTGCGCATTGAACATTACCTGTGTATATTGAACTTAACATGTGCACATTGAACTTAACATGTGCACATTGAACTTAACATGTGCACATTGAACATAACATGTGCACATTGAACATTACCTGTGTATATTGAACTTAACATGTGCACATTGAACTTAACATGTGCACATTGAACATAACATGTGCGCATTGAACATTACCTGTGTATATTGAACTTAACATGTGCACATTGAACATAACATGTGCACATTGAACTTAACATGTGCACATTGAACATAACATGTGCACATTGAACTTAACATGTGCACATTGAACATAACATGTGCACATTGAACATTACCTGTGTATATTGAACTTAACATGTGCACATTGAACTTAACATGTGCACATTGAACATTACCTGTGTATATTGAACTTAACATGTGTATATTGAACATAACATGTGCACATTGAACTTAACATGTACACATTGAACATAGCTTGTGCACATTGAATTTAACGTGAGTGTACTCTGAATCTGTGTACATTAAATACTAAATAACTGTTAAGCATTAATACACAAAGCATGTTCACTGTTTACCCTAAGCGTGTGTACATTTAACATACAACAGTGTATCAAGAGAACACAGACTCACCCAAGACAGACCCCGGGACACCCAGTTGTGAATATGTACTGTACCGAACTACAGTTGGGAAGTGAAGGCAGTCGAGTACAGTGCCGGCCTCCTCGTGTACAGAATCATTGGTATTATTCAGTGTTGTATCAGTATTATCCTTAACGAGTTGTCAGGCACACCAGCTGGCTCTCCTGTACCCAACCCTTGAGAGTGGCAATCCTGTTTCCCCGTTGAGTGACTGTTGCTTCGTCTCCTTGAGTGGGAACATCTAGAATATAACCCTTAAATTCCTGTCCCTTGTTTGTATAATAAAGAAATAATATAATCAACAGGGGTGTCGACTTACATCATCTCGCTATAATTACACGCGGGGGTATTATAACACGAGGCTCTTCTTCTTAATTGATATCGCCTTAATTTGCAACAAAATTTTCGGTAAACATATTTAATCCTGATAATCTCACCTTAGTTCCCGTCGCCTCAGGCTAATGAATGGTCCAGACAGGTGTTTTTGAGGGGGAAAATATTTGAGTTTTGTTTACCTAAAATCCCGGGAGGAAGATGGACGATGACGCAACCTTCTCCTCACACCAGCTGGGGCCAGTAATCTTGTTTTATTAAAGGTAATGATACGCCGTAATTAAGGACGCTACGCTCTGACCACTGCTGTTTTGCATTAAATGAATCCCCCTATAATGCGTCCTGGTGTAGGTTAGTTGCTGTAAATATATTCTCGTTGCTGATGGTGTACTGTACATATGGAAGAGACATGATCTTCGTCCCAGTACCGGCGGGAGGTGAGCTGGGCAGGTGTTGTTGCCAATAGGTCGTGAGTTAGCGGGGTCGTGGCGGGATGTGCTAAAAGGCAATAATTGAGGCGAGCGGCTCGTAAAATGTCACACCCGCCCTGTACTTACTGGCTTCCGACCCTACAGAAAGAATAGTTGATTTTGTTCGTCATTATATCACACCTTTGGTAAACTCCCACACGCGACCCGCGCCTCGTATGTCTGTTGTCCTGTTTGTTTGTCGCTGGTGAGGATCGGGTCGTCATGGCAACACACAACTTGTGAATGACCAAGTTAAAACACCAATATTTATCGCCCAAAGATAGTTAACTACCACGAGCAAAAGGGACGCCTCGTCAGCCTGCGTCAGCGATATAATTAGCGGCGATGAAAAGATGGCCATTTACTCGCCATAATGAACTACTTAATCACCGTTTAAAATGTAGGGATATTTAATGAAGCGATCAATAAGTTCACGCCATGACCGTGAATGACTGTACGGGTGAACCAGAACCCTTTTGTTGACACGAGTGACGTCACGACCCTGCTGCTTTACTGTACGTGTACGATGATTGGCGCTATTTTCTTTGTTTTTAAGCTTATCTCTGAGACTGCAGGTCTGCAGCCAAGGAACATTATCATTGGCTAGTCTCTTTGTTGTGACTGTGACATCACAGCTACGCAAGACCAAGTAAATGTGTGATTGGCTGAGTCTTCCATGCCAGTGACGTCACATTAACCAAGACGAGTAATTGTGTGTGATTGGCTGACTACCCCTTTTGACATATGTGACGTGATGAGTGCGTGTATCTCAGTAAATCTCCGGTAATGGAAGTTCCTCCATGTAACTCGCATGTCTGTATATTTACGGCAGGAGAGTCTCAGGAGATCATAACCTCTGTTGATGAGTGTTGGGCTCATTATAGTGTTCATCATGCATGTATGACGAGTGCCTCAGCCGCCATGCATGTATGACGGGTGCCTCAGCCGCCATGCATGTATGACGAGTGCCTCAGCCGCCATGCATGTATGACGAGTGCCTCAGCCGCCATGCATGTATGACGAGTGCCTCAGCCGTCATGCATGTATGACGAGTGCCTCAGCCGCCATGCATGTATGACGAGTGCCTCAGCCGCCATGCATGTATGACGGGTGCCTCAGCCGCCATGCATGTATGACGGGTGCCTCAGCCGCCATGCATGTATGACGGGTGCCTCAGCCGCCATGCATGTATGACGGGTGCCTCAGCCGCCATGCATGCATGACGGGTGCCTCAGCCGCCATGCATGTATGACGGGTGCCTCAGCCGCCATGCATGTATGACGGGTGCCTCAGCCGCCATGCATGTATGACGGGTGCCTCAGCCGCCATGCATGTATGACGGGTGCCTCAGCCGCCATGCATGTATGACGGGTGCCTCAGCCGCCATGCATGTATGACGGGTGCCTCAGCCGCCATGCATGTATGACGGGTGCCTCAGCCGCCATGCATGTATGACGGGTGCCTCAGCCGCCATGCATGTATGACGGGTGCCTCAGCCGCCATGCATGTATGACGGGTGCCTCAGCCGCCATGCATGTATGACGGGTGCCTCAGCCGCCATGCATGCATGACGAGTGCCTCAGCCGCCATGCATGTATGACGGGTGCCTCAGCCGCCATGCATGTATGACGAGTGCCTCAGCCGCCATAATAAATGTCTCTCTCTCTCTCCACACACTGAGATATATTTATGACCAGATATAAAGGAATAAAAGGGACGACGATACGTTACTCGCATATTTTTAAATCATTACGTTGCATAACTAGTTAATATTAATAGTCAGATGAACTAATAACTATTGCCCGTGTGAATGATAAGAGCACCACGAACACTACACCTCCTTGATGACTCTAAACACAAGGTGCATCGTCCATCATTACCTGCCCTTACCTGCCCGATACCAAGCTAACAGGTGATGAGGGATTTATTTCATTATGTGGTGAGTATGGAACTAACTGGACCACGCCACCTGCCTGTTTAACTGTGTGTAATTCGTGGAAGTGTAGGTCAGTGCCTCTTACAATGTACAGGTGACCTACACACCAGCTCACCTGGTTGACGTCACCCTTCAGTGTAACTTTCCCAGGTATCATCTTGTTCTGGGTCAGAATTTTATCACTCTTTCTTTAATTATGGGAATGAGGGATCGAGTCTAATTACGATAGTTTCGTTGCACTTCTGGTGGTGCTTTAGCTACCGTCTTTGTTATGTGGCTTAAAATACCCGGTTAGGTGTGTTTTCTCGTCTCAAGTTAGGAAGAAAATTAAACACTTGAATTTTTGACCCGAGGGAAAACATGAGAACCTTGAGACCTACAAACTGATGTAAGTTAATGTTTTTTTGGTTGTGTTTCTCAACATAGTTAACTCGCCAAGGAGAGCCACTCCACTTATATAAAGACGAATAATTGTGTCTTTAAACAGAGAACGGCGAGAATCTTCATTTACCTGTTATTACCAGGTGATGGAAACAAAGATTTTTTGGTAGTTACTAAATTTATACCATTATGATGTAAGTCGTAATATAACTCCTCATGAGTCTTTCAGTAATATACAAGGAGATATTTTTAAGAAATAAGCGTAATTTGTATGTTCTGGACTATTAAGTGCATTACAGCACGTAAGGTAGCGTATTATATGTCGTGTGTAATGACAACAATCAAAACCCAAAACACCGCAATTGGTTGACTATTTGCCCACTTAAACCCCCATAAAGTTGTTTACCATCAGACGACCACTAAGAGGCCGGAAGTACGAGGTGCTCCAGGCGATCGACCTGATGGCTTGGCAGAAAGCTCCTCCTCCTCATCTTCCCCCTCCTCCTATTCCTCTTCTTCCTCTCCTCCTCCCTCGCTTCACTACCTCCACACCACCAATAGCATCACTGAGGCGAAAATCAGAAACGGTTTGACCTTCGGAGATCCAACACGAAAGGAATTGGGAATATTTCATTAATTCTCATTGTATGTGTGTAGGCGTTTTAATACAGAGATCATACAGGGATTTGGTCGTAACTGGTGTGTGGAGAGGAGGTATGAATGAACTCAAGGATTCAGCCACACACTTCAACATAACTAATTTAAACGACGCAATCTAACCACATTCACCTTCCAGATCTTCACAAGGTCAACGTTAATGTGTAGTTTTTGTATTTCTAAAAAGGATCTCCCTATGTTCGTGTTCTGTGTCTTTAAATAGGAACTCTGTTGATAACCTGATTTCTGGTTTTAAAAATGGAATTCTTTAATGATACTTGACATATGTAAATTTTGAAAAGGAACTATATAATTATACTTTATGGCGTCAAAAAGGAACTCTTCAACGAAGGTTCCATGACTTAACTGACTTTATAAAGGAGCTCTTCAATGATACTTAACTGAGTTTATAAAGGAGCTCTTCAACGATACTTAACTGGCTATATAAAGGAGCTCTTCAATGATACTTAACTGAGTTTATAAAGGAGCTCTTCAATGATACTTAACTGACTATATAAAGGCGCTCTTCAATGATACTTAACTGACTTTATAAAGGAGCTCTTCAATGATAGACAACTTGTATGACTTAAAATTGAAACTCTCCATATTGACTTTATGTACAGTATCTCCAGGAAAGGAAACTCTTGACAACACTTCCATAAATAAAGGTCCCTCACTAACACCGAGACCTTTAGAAGAGGCATACGCGAGCCGAGGACGAGTGAAAGGAGTTAACCTGTTGCTTACTTACATTGCGAAGCTTTGAATGCTCTTGTAATCGTAATACTTAGGATCACCTGAAGGTTAACCACCCTAACGATAACCTAACGTAACTTAACCTAACCTAAAATAACCTAACCTATACCATCTTAACCTAACACCCCCAGGTATCTTTAGGGAGGTGAATCTTCAGGTGAAATAAGCTGAGGGAGGTAACATTCAGGTAATCCACTAGTCTTCATTCATTACCCCCTTCTCATTGTATGCGTCTTGGTTTCCGTTCAAGAGCTAAAGTTACACGTTTACAAAACACACGTAAAATTTACATGGTGTTTGATATAGACAAGAGTTGAGGCAGATTCGATCGACTCCATTTGAGTACGTAGGTTCTCACTGACCTTAGGAAGTTCTCACAGATGTCCCGGGGGGGGGGGGGGGCGTTTGTTTATATCATTCTAATCCTAATCTTTATATCAGTTAATCCAATATTAATTATGTATCTTCTTTCTCAATCACTAATCTCTGTCTATAATCTCAATTAGGGATTGATATTAGACACGTCTAATAGGAACCTTGCTTTTCACGTCTAATAGGAACCCTGCTTTTCACGTCTAATAGGAACCCTGTTTTTAACGCCCAATAGGAGCCTCATTACAAGTCATCTCTTAATACCCCCTTGGCCCCGCATGACCTGACCCTCCGAGCTCTTAAATGATTCGTTAAATTACTGATTATTAAGTGCAACCTTCGCCAATCACGAGACAGGTGAGGGTCGTAATTACAGGTGATTTATTGCCTCCCGGACCCGTTCGCTTTGCTTATTAGTATTTACATGCAAATTGCGGCAGCGTCATTCCACTCGTAACACTTGCGGTAAACTGTACATTACTTCCCTTGATTAGTTGAGAGTGTTGACGAGGGGGGGGAGGGTTGTTGATGAGGTGGCTTCTGGTTCTTCGTTTTCCTCCGCCTCTTCTTTCTCCTTTTTTTCTACGCTGTCTCTTTGTTGTCTGCTTCTGCCTCCTTCTCTTTCTTCTGCGGCTTTTCCTCCTCCGCCTTCAAATCTTCTTCCTCCTCCTCCTCCACCAGCCCATCAGTCGCCCACCCAAACGCCAAAGTGCTTGAGCCTCCAAGAACCGGTTCGTGTACTGTATACATTTTCATACACCTGGTAGAACAAGTCCCTTTAATTTATACACTAGTAGCTATGTATATATGTTTTCATGTGCGTATACCTGCGCTGTGCACATACATTCAGACCTGCGTGCACGTTTGGAAGCACACACACTCACACACACACTGTACCACATTACAGTTGGTGGTTAAGGGAAGGCGGTAGAGCTGAGTGGAGTGTAGTCATACGGTTTTCTTGTATACTTGTAGCGGCGTGTGCATGTGGTGGTAATGACCTGTATCGGTAGTGACGTGCTGTAGTAGTGACGAGGTATACAAGACGCTGCCTGGGGGGTTACGGTAGGTTAGGTCAAGTAAGGGTAGGTTAGGTTAAGTTAGGGTAGGTTATGGTAGGTTAGGTAAAGTTAGGGTAGGTTATGTTTGGTTAGGTCAAGTTAAGTTAGGGTAGGTTATGGTAGGTTAGGTAAAGTTAGGGGAGGTTATGGTAGGTTAGGTCAAGTTAGGGTAGGTTATGTTTGGTTAGGTCAAGTTAAGTTAGGGTAGGTTATGGTAGGTTAGGTCAAGTTAGGGTAGGTTATGGTAGGTTAAGTTAGGGAGAGTTATGTCAGCGTTAAGGTGGTTACCCTTAAGGTGAAATAAGGAAAGGGAAGAGAGGTTTTGAGGAGATCCTAAAGGTCAATGTTAAGGCAGGAAGGTTTACTGAGCTTCTGGCACTAAGCGACGGAGAGCTCAGGGAACTTGAGCTGATGTGAGAGAACACTGTATAAAATTGTTAATAGTCACTAATGAGCGGCGATAAAATTGCTAATACCTGACTGGTGTTTTTACCGCCCCTCCACACTCATCTCAGCTGCACCAAGACGAGTTTTCTGATGGCCAGTGACTCACCTGCCGTGGTCTGTACTCGCTGAACGCTAAAATTATTTGACGCGCATATTGATTTTTATTGACTGTTGCCCTTACCAAGTGATGCCAGGTGCAACTGTTCACCTTTCTCCAGGTAGTTTTAGTTATTTTTAAACACTAATTTTGACTAAATTCTTGGGATTTACGTTAAATTATTGCCACTGTTTGTTTACACTTATTACCACGTTTATTGTTCACAGGGAAAGAGATGGGCGGACACCCACAGCCTGAGGACACCAGGAAGCCAGCACCCACACACAGGTAAGCTTTACTCGTGTCATTAATTAATAGATACATCTGTCTTATGGTATGTGAACTTGAAGAGTTGCCACAGTTACATCAGCTTGTGAATCTTCCCTTGTACTGATTTACCTGTTGATGTAATATTTATGAAACGTATTTACAACTGTTTTATTTGTAAATACAGTGACGTTAGTCTTACGTAAACCAAGAGGTGTTTTACCTGTACTCGTGTGACGTAAGCAACATCTTGATCGAGTTTGTGGTAACGTCGTGGGAATAATCAAAGCTGTCAGTTTTGGAGTACCACCTGGTCCATTTATTGGCGAAAATATTTATGAGTCACGGGGGTCACAAGGGTCAGCTTTTAACAACGGTGACCTTGACCTCTATCCCGGTGACCATCTTGTGCCTTGAGGAAGACGGCGACACGATTCTTATACCATCCAATTAAACTTTTTTTTTTTAAGATGAGCAACGGTGACAAGGTTGGGCTTAACACACGCAACAGACCAACAAACACATGTACGTACCAAGAGACACAAACAGGCATAAAGACACACACACAGACCCACAGACTAAAACAGTCCAATAAACATATACACAGACCTACAGACACATAAACAAACCCACAGACACACACACAAACCCACAGACACACACACAGACGGCAAGGGTGACACCAGTATATAGGGTATCTCAGAAAAATGTCCCTGCCTCCCTCCCTACCTGCTCCCTGCCTCCCGCCCTCCCTGCTCCCTGCCTCCCTCCCTACCTGCTCCATGCCTCCCTCCCTACCTGCTCCCTGCCTCCCTCCCTACATTGCTCCCTGCCTCCCGCCCTCCCTGCTCCCTCCCTCCCTCCCTCCCTCCAACTCAGTGTCTCAGGGAGCAGGCAGGGAGGGAGGCAGGGACTTTTTTCTGGGACACCCTACACAGTATAGCCCTCAACACGAAACTGTCCCAGAAGTTAAAATATGGGGGTAGGTAGACACACCTGCCTTATATCACCTCGTACTGTACCTGGTAGCTAATGACTCGAGGCCCACCTGAGTCGGACCTCCAGGATAAAGACGAGTCGGGGTGATAGGTGAGAGGATGGAGTGAGGTTGAGACAGATTAAGGCACCAGAATTTGCACTCCCTCGAGAGACGTGGAGGGGGGGGGGGCGATAAGATTGAGGTGTATAAATCGAAGTCAGGGCTAAACAAAGGTGATAAAACAAAGGTATTTAAATTATCCAACTAGAAACGAACTCGTAGCAATGGTTTTAAATTAGATAAATTTAGATTTAGGCGCGAGATAGGTAAACACTGGTTTGGAAATAGAGTAGTGGACGAGTGGAACAAGTTACCAAACATCATCATTAACTCGAACACGCTGGGTAGGTTCAAACACAGGTTGGATGGATATATGAGCGATAGGGGTTGGATGTAAACGGGACTGCCCAGTATGGGCCTGTTGCAGTTTCCTCCTTTCTTATATTCTTAAGATAAGACACGTGATAACTGAGAGAATGAAGTGAGATTGATATGACAAATGAAAATAAAAGGAAAGGAGTGATGTTGACATGACAATGGACAAGAGAATGAAAGAAGTGTGTTTGATATGCCACGCAGAGACCAGACAATCCCCTAAAGAGTAAAGTGAAACAGAAACACCGCATTATACCTGGAGTGTCTGCCTGCACGAGTCACCATTAATCTCTTTGTTGTAGTCAGTGGCCACAACTGATGAGTTATTACCAGGCGTCTCTCATGACCACGCTCCAACCACCCCTCTAATTTAACTCATAAATTTCACCTTTACTACAAACTGTCCTCCATATATTTGCCGTCCAATCACAACACAGGTGTACAGGTATCAGGTAAAGTTATAATTTGCTTGGTGTATATACCGGATCATTGCTGTTGTTTATTGATATGTGTTATATATATATGTGTTATATTCTCTTAATCTGTTGACATTATATTGGGGGATAATCGTGCGTTTGTAACCGGATACTCGTCAATACATTTGTTTAATTAATATTTACTTTCCCCATAAACTTGACGAGAGTAGGAGTACCAAACGGGAAACACTGTATGGCATGAAGAAACACCAACCAACTGGCTGGTTTTGTATCGCGTATCTTGTAACGATCTTGTGATGGGAACGTTATCATATTGTGTATTCCCTGTGAGGCGCCTCGACCAGCCTTCTGTTCACTCTCGGTCGAAAATATATAACCATCTCCTTTAATCACCGTGGCGGAGTTAACAACACACTCGCTCCTAACAATTACCTTCATAATAAGTTTTGATTTCTAACCTGAATCAATTACAAGGTTTGCGACGTGTGGTCATTGAGCATCAGAGCTGGAGTCCCCGAGGGCTGTAGCCTGGCACCCGCACTTTCTCATAAAACGAATTAATCCCTTGACTTAAATTGGCACAGATAATTAAATAAGAACTCCCCTGATAATCTGGGCTCTTGTAAGACGGGGGGTGGGGAGAGGAGAGGGGAGGTGGAGGGGAGGGGAAATATTCACAGTCACCTCTGAGCATTGTATAAATTTAAAACCCTCAGCGATCGTATCTAAAACAAGAAAAAAAAGACTCCTCTGTAAATTGATTTCGGACTCGAGTATGATGTATGAAGTGCATTCAGCCTGTAATTACCACATGAACCACAATGATCCGGGAGCCAGTGGGGAGGCAGCCGACCAATGGGCCCAGCTCGGCTAATGAAATTGTGTAAATTACTTGATAACAAATGGGTAATGGTGTCTAGTGGCATTAAGTTAAATAATGGTAGGTAATAGTTTGTGGGGAGGGTTATGGCGCTTGTTTAATACCTGTCTCGTGTGTGTGTGAAAGAGATTGATTCTTATCCATTATCTATCCATTCCTCCATCATCATCCCCTCTATCCATCTCGCATTTACTCATTCTCAGCCTCTTTAACCTCTCCTATCCTCCCCATTATTTATTTCTTCCTTACCTCTGTAACTCTTATCAGTGACACACCCACATCCTCGTCTACGCCCTATTCGTTTTCGTTCTCCTTTCCACCTACTGTATATCTGCGCCCTATTTGCGTCCTATTGAAACCCTATCCACCTCCAATCCTTGTCTTATCCACCACGGCATAATTAGACATTGTGGTTCACTTTTGCTACCGGTATATGGTATTGTGTTAGCGATGAAGGTGTAAGAACTTGTAACTGGGATTCGGGTGTCATATTGTAACACCTGAGTCACCGGTGCAACACCCGAATGGACACAACCAGGCAACGAGTCACTCAATACCCGAAGGAGTACTGGCGAATCAGGTGTCAAAGAGTCCATTAATACACTACAACCTGAGGGAGACTTGTGTTATCCGGGGGTCGGGGGAGGACGTGGCTGAAGGAGTGAGGGAAGAGGCATGTTTGTGAACGTCGCCCCACTTAACACAGTAATGGTCGGTATGCATCACACTCCAGCCTCCTCGACACTCCTTCTTTACTGATGAGGTATTTAAGCTAAAGGGCTTGTTGTCTTTCCTGCTGGTAATGGCTCCTGTTGGCCCTGCAGACCTTGCTCGTTGGGTCTTATTGATTCATAGTTTGGCGTCTTAAGGTTGTGTGTGTGTGGTGGTGTTGTATATATCGGGTAACATTTCAATTACCTGCTCCTCGTTGTTACACATTTGAGAATCTTTATCAACATTGACAGGTGTGATCATACTGTACTGTCATGGAACACCTGATAAGTTTAATTAGTGATGCTGATAGTCTAGTTGTGGCATAAATATTTAGTTTCGTTTTGTTGTCGTCACTTTTGAATTTAATTTCGTTTTATTTAAATTTCGTCAATATCTAATCTCATTTCATCTTAATTTTCGTCACTAATTAATTTCTTTCATTTCTATTTTCCATCGCTAATTCGTTTCATTACTTCACATAATAATAAAACACAAAAGTTGGTTTTAAACTATACCTTACATTGAAGACTTAGACAAGGCATAAACAAACCTCACTCAACTTCCTCATTGTAATAACTAACAGACAAATGACTTATTACTTCGTCGTGTCAGCACCGTTCACCGTGTCTTCGTTGTTTACACCAAACTCGGCCTCTAAAAACTTAAAATTAAGAAAGATATTCCTTCTGTTTTAATTTTGTACTAGTTGCTTATAACTGTGCTTCAACTACCAAATTATTTAAGCACACCATTCTAGGTTGGTTATTGCTCTAAAAAAAACCAATAAGTAGGAAATATTGAAAGAAGTGGTTTTATATATTTGGGATGAGGAGGAAGGCGTGAATAGGGGTTGTGATGACTTAAATTACCGTCCAGGTATTCCTCGCCTTCACCTGTCCTTTGATATACGGGTACAGTGAAGACACGAGACTAGTGCTTGTGTGTGTTTTGATGTAGCTACGTTATGCTCTCTCCCACTCTCTACTCGATTTCTCTTCCTTCTTCCTTTCTTTCTCAAAACTTTCTTCCCTTTCGTTATCTCCTCCATTCTCTCCATTCTTTTAAATCGTGGATGAAAAAATAAACTACACTACGGTATATACATTTGAACTAATAATATAATATTTCTTTGTCTTGGCCACCACCAGATACACCTGTAATTAATCAAACAAAGATCGTGTATATAACTTAACACCTGGTGATGATAACAGCCTCAGGTGATTAAAGACCACCATGTTATCTACCTGTACGACTTCCTCACACTATTCACCTGTCCACAACATATCTGGCAACGGTGATTTATGAACATCTTATAATGATCATTTAATAGAGAGTGGGTTTTTTTTGATGTCCATTGATATATCTTAACTTATTGCATCTTCTTTTCTTACTTTTATTATATTCTCTTTTACATCATTTACTGAGAATTATGGTATACTTCAGTTACTTATTTCTCATTATTCTCGTTCATTCATCTTCCTCACACTAAGACACACTCATTCATCTTGTATTAATGAATGTTCACATCGTTCATCCTCCTCACACTCAAGACATGACACACGTTCACTTGCACTTCCACATGTACAAGACCTCAGGTGTGTGAAGGGTAGTAGCCAGTTGTGTGAAGGATAGAAAGGTGTGGGAAAATTATTATTCAGTCATATCAACACTATCACATTGGGATCGTCATGAAATCTGGTCTGAAAATCTTTTGTCAGTGTTGTGAGATCTGACTGAGAATCTCGGTGACCACAACATTATGAAGTTGCTGAGAGAGAGAGAGAGAGAGAGAGAGAGAGAGAGAGAGAGAGAGAGAGTGTGTGTGTGTGTGTGTGTGTGTGTGTGTGTGTGTTGGCGTCAGCAGTCATTATTTTCATACTCTAGCGATACGGATATACAGTTTTTTATCGTTTTCTATTATACCAGTTTGTGAACACGTGATAACAACCTCATTGGGGTTATGTAAAGTGTGGATTACTTTTATTTATAAGTCCAGCATAATTTTATACACCCTAGGAAACACACGAAGATAAATAGCACGTGTGAAGTGATATCATTTTAGCCCAGAATAATTTTAACACACCCAAGTAACCAAATGAAGATAAAAATCGCCTTTGTTATGCGATATCTTTTGAAAAATACTCACATTATCGAGAATAAATGAGAGAATTAGAAAGGACACAAAGACATAATAGGTACATAGGAAACGTAATGATTAAGTTTGGTGTAAGTGAAGAAGAGTCATTAAGGCTCACAGTGTGTATTAGTATTTCCGGTTGTCTACAGTCCGCAGATGATTCCTATTGATACGTGTATAATAACTTGAAGGTGGTGATAACAACAGCACAAACTTTGGGTTCAGCAGCTCGTTTAAGATAGAACCTGAGTTTATCGCTTTTTAATGTGTGAGTAATTATACGATATATACCTGGACGTCCCCTCCCTCAGGTACTGTATATCGCCACCTCTCACCTGCACCACGTGGGTAATGACCTAAACATACCTTCAGTACCACATAAAAGTAACCTCATTATACCCAAATACTGTAGTAGTTAGGGGAAAAACTCACCTCGGCCACAGAACTACTTATTAGTTTAGCCATTACTGCAATAAAATGACCTGGTGTGGTTGTAATTACTTAAGCGTCGATAAGAGTGAGGTGTAGGTTTGTGCGTGTGTTTACCTATGAGAGTTAGCTTGTGGTGGCGAGCACTAAGGTAAAAACTATCATACTGAACAACGATTATGAACAAAGGAGTATATAACTGAGCTTAGGATGGCGTGTACTAAGGTCAAAATGTCTTACAGAACAACGATTATGAACAAAGGAGTAAGTTAGCTTATGATGGCGAGCAGTACGGTAAAAGTTATCATATGGAACAACCGTAATAAACAGAGGAGTACAATATATAACTCAGCTGATGACGGCGAGTACTATGGTAGAAATTCTCATATTTAAACAACAACTATGAACTAGGGATTATCTTCCGCTTTCCCCCTCAAAACAGAAAGCAAGTGTGTGTGTGTGTGTGTGTGTGTGTGTTGTGGTAGATGAGAACAGAGTATAGTCAAGCTTGTCGCTCCGTCTTGGCTGTACAATTAAACCTTCTTCCACTAATTTCTTTACACACCGTGAGATGATAATCGTACGGAGATAAGATAAACCAAAGGGAAAAATATATCAAAGAAAGGAGACGAGATATTAAAGAGAGCCAATAAATCATGGAGGTAAACTACTCTTATATTTCTAACCCACAACTCCGGTCAGCTTGTATTATCTTCTAAACGCAAAACGGGAGAAATATTACGTCGGAGGCACCTGCTATTTTATATTATACCACCGCACACAAGAACATGAGTCAACAACGCCATAACTCTTAACAATATCACGCTCTACCTATTAACGCAATATAATATACGAAATAAACCAAAAAAATACAACAACAACAACGGGAAATTATCAAGATGGGAGGAGATTTTTCCCTTGATGGGTAGGAGACTGTACTGTACACAAGGGTGCCGCCGTGTAACTCATGGGAAGCACCAGTGGATCATCATAGGTTTACCCCCGCCCCCGCCCTCCCTCCACTGCCCCATACCAATGGTCAGGTTAGCGTTAGCGTGTTTAATCATCAGGTGAAGATATACTGGTATGTTTAATCTAAGGTGATGTCAGGTTACGTTAGGTGTGCATTAAAGGTGATGTCAGGTTATTATAAGCTAGGTTAGGGGAGCTTTAAAACGTTAAATCATTCGGTGTAACAAGCTGGGGTGTCTAATCTTCAGGTGATCTGTGCCAGTACCCCCAAGATCACTCGGGCAGGGGGTGGTAGCTGTAGTACCCGGGGTAGATAAGAATCAACAGTTGGGGTGGCAGCAGCGGCGAGGAAACATATGTCATTCTCGGGGTAGTTTGTGGCCGGCTGCCTCTCCTCCTCTACTGTACATCACAGACCATATGGCCATGTTAATTAAATACAACCAACAATTATATCCGCTTCTCCGCCGAGGGGAAAATTTGCGATCGTTGGATAAAATCTGGAATATATTAACTTAAACAGCAGGAGGAGGAGGAGGAGGAGGAGGCCAGAAGGAGACAGAGAGAGAGATGATGCGTTTGTAGGTTCTTGTAGGAGTCAGTCGAGGGAGGTAGGAAGACAGAATGAGAGCAAGGAAGTTTATTAATATTTATTATATGGATGTATGTACAGTATGTGCATATGTATACATGCATGTATGTGGGAAAGAAGACATACACAAAAGAATATACTAAATGTACATCGATATAGAGAGATTAATACACAAACAAGATTAAGAACGTGAACAGTTAACAAAATAGATGTAAAGATGGACAGGTAAATAGATAATTAGATGAGAAGATTAGACATACAGGTGTTAAGATTGGAAGATTAGACATACTGCAGGTGTAAAGATTGGAAGATTAGACATACTGCAGGTGTAAAGATTGGAAGATTAGACATACTGCAGGTGTAAAGATTAGAAGATTAGTCATACAGGTGTAAAGATTAGAAGATTAGACATACAGGTGTAAAGATTGGAAGATTAGACATACTGCAGGTGTAAAGATTAGAAGATTAGTCATACAGGTGTAAAGATTAGAAGATTAGACATACAGGTGTAAAGATTGGAAGATTAGACATACTGCAGGTGTAAAGATTAGAAGATTAGTCATACAGGTGTTAAGATTGGAAGATTAGACATACTGCAGGTGTAAAGATTGGAAGATTAGTCATACAGGTGTTAAGATTAGAAGATTAGACATACTGCAGGTGTAAAGATTGGAAGATTAGTCATACAGATGTAAAGATTAGAAGATTAGACATACAGGTGTTGATAGATGGATAGATAATTAAGATAAAGAAGAGATCAAGATAGACAAAGCGAGAATAGATGTTTAAATAAATAGATAAATGATATAATAGACATAGAAATCGACGAATAAATAGACAAACAGACATTGAGCTGAATGGTTATATATAAATAGACGAAGTTACATAATAATATACACGAATAAACGTGATTTAATACTCCATTAACAGACAGCAACAGAGGGGTAGATAGCTCCGTTAACAGACAGCAACAGAGGGGGTAGATAGCACTGTTAACAGAGAGCAGTAGAAGAGACAGATAGCTTCATTAACAGACAGCAACAGGAGGGACAGGTAGTTTCATTAACAGACAGCAACAGAACAACAGTAACATGAGTCAGTAACACTCATAACAGGTAACCCCATTAACAGTGACTCGGTCTAAACCAGCAAGTAATTACCTGTTTATGAAGCACTAACGGTATGAACACACCTGGAGATTTATGAGGTAAGAGTGGGAGGAGAGGAGAGGAGAGGAGAGGAGAGGTGAGGTGAGGAGAGGTGAGGAGAAGAGAGGAGAGGAGAGGTGAGGAGAGGAGAGGTGAGGTGAGGAGAGGCACTAGTGATATGTATAATTGGATTGTTTGGAGGAGAAGAAGAGGAAATACGGAAGAAAGAAAAACAATAGAAGAGAGGAAGGAAGAAAAATAGAAAACGAATGATGATAATGATGAAGAAAACTGAAAAACGAAGGAGAGAAGAGAAATGGAAAATAAAAGAAATAAGCAAGAACGAAGTTTAAGTAGTAGCAGTGCCTGAACAGCAGAAGACGCAACAGCAGGAGCTCCACCGCCACTACCAGCAGAAGCAGTAGAGGATCACAACAGAACAGTGATGGTGGTGGTTGAGGCGAGGTGAGAAAGATAGGTGAATTGAAGTAAGGAGGGGGGTGAGGCTAGGTGAGGCAAGGTGAGTTTAGGGAGGGAGGGAGGTGCGAAAGGTAGGTGAATTGAAGGAGGGAGGGAGGGTATATATCTCGTGTTCTGAAGACATAACTCACAAGCTCCAGGACCCAGTGGCGGATACCTTGTGCTTAAGGCTTTAATTACGCGTCCCAGGCTAGTGAAATGTGTGAGTATTATTAATGAGAGGCGCTTGGTAAACAGCTCGCATGAGTTCACAGGGCAGCCCGGAGGAGATGCCGGTTAATAAGGAAGGGGAGGATGAAAATAAAACAATTCTGATTTATTGTGAGGTGGGAGGAGGGGGGGAGTTGGAGGCACTGGAGGAGGAGGAGGGAGGGGGGGTGAGTTGGAGGCACTGGAGGAGGAGGAGGGAGGGGGGGGAGTTGGAGGCACTGGAGGAGGAGGAGGGAGAGGGGGTGAGTTGGAGGCACTGGAGGAGGAGGAGGGAGGGGGGGGAGTTGGAGGCACTGGAGGAGGAGGAGGGAGGGGGGAGTTGGAGGCACTGGAGGAGGAGGTGGGAGGAGGGGGGGGAGTTGGAGGCACTGGAGGAGGAGGAGGGAGAGGGGGTGAGTTGGAGGCACTGGAGGAGGAGGAGGGAGGGGGGGGAGTTGGAGGCACTGGAGGAGGAGGAGGAGGGAGGGGGGAGTTGAGTTGGAGGCACTGGAGGAGGAGGAGGGAGGGGGGGGAGTTGGAGGCACTGGAGGAGGAGGAGGGAGGGGGGGAGTTGGAGGCACTGGAGGAGGAGGAGGGGTGAGTTGGAGGCACTGGAGGAGGAGGAGGGAGGGGGGTGAGTTGGAGGCACTGGAGGAGGAGGAGGGAGGGGAGGAGTTGGAGGCACTGGAGGAGGAGGAGAAGGAGGGTGGTGAGGAGAGTGGGGGGGGTGGAGGTGAGTTGGAAGCATTAGAGGAGGAGGGGGAAGACGAAGAACAAGAGGAGGAAAGGAGGGGAGGAGGACAAAGACGAAGGACAAGAGAAGGTGAGGAGGAGGAGAAAGGGTAACAAGAGAATAAGGAACAAAAGAAGGAGAAGAACGAGGAGTGGAGGAGGAAAAGAGGAGAGGAGGAGGAATGAGGAGGTGAGGGCGTTATAAACCAAGTCACCATACATTCTTACGTCACCTCACGACTCTGGCTGATGTATGTCGTAATATTTCTCTCTCTCTCGCTCTCTCTACATAGCACCTCTTGACATGATCTCCACCATCCTACAACAAATGTCCTCAGTATCCCGTGTGAAGCTTCATGTCTCGATGGATCACAGGTTCATGACCCGGCCTGAGCGTGGACTACAGGTAGACGAGACCTCATTTGCACTCGCCATCACTCACCACCACTCACAGCACCTACCTCTTAATGGCGTCTCATAACTCGTGTACCTAACTGGAGGAGGGATGTATGAAATCTTTTGTTATGCTCCCGAGTTAAAACTGCTTTCTTCACCCTTACCTCCCAACGAACACCGTTTCGAAGTGTTATTGTTCAGCTCGTTCGATATTTTGGTTTTAAATTGGGCGGGTCGGAATGGGGAAACGGGCAGGAGAAACATTTTTGTCATGTGTGAGGTTTACGGTGTTTACAACTGCCTGAGAGTCTACGAGGCTCTTACTGAGAGGAATGTCTCTTAAAACACAACACCGATTTGTTCCCAGTGTGGTGGAACGAGGCTCATGGAATTTATATCCTTGAAATAAAAAGAAATTCTGTTCACTTGCGGGGACTCGCCCGTGAATCTCTCGTCATCTCAAAAGCAAAATATATTTTATCAGTGTATCGTCGTGCTATATAATTCTATTCCTTCTCCTTTGCTGCTCCGAGTTAAGAGATACTGCTCAACTTATTTACATAGTAATATCTAGAGCTAATAAGTATGTGAGGTGTTTATAGGTAGAAATGTGGCGGCTGTGGTGAGCGTGATGGCTGTCATCAAAGCCCCGAGGACTCGCCTCCACCACAGGTAATGCCACAGTCATTATGGTTAATGTACCTTGGTTACGCCTATCACCCTTTACGGCCTCTTAACCTCATCATTCACTCTTGTAGCGCCTTTATTTTTTGTCATGTATGTTTTTCTCGGCCTCAAGCGGTGTGTCCATGCGGCTGTGAGTCTTAATGCGAAGTATTTTAGAAACTTAAGATCAAAGTTCTCTGAGACAGAGACACACAGCCACACTACCCACCATGAATCATGGCAAATTAGCTCGCGGGACCTCGTGAGTGTGTCATGAGACACTGTTTTAACATGGCGTTTGTTTTGTTATGTCACGAGATGTATCCATAATCTCTCTTAATTGGATATATATATATATATATATATATATATATATATATATATATATATATATATATATATATATATATATATATATATATATATATATATAACACTAATAACACTAAATAGGATTAGCTTCATATATACGACTTTTTCTAATATTCACTCTGGTGTGTATACAGGGACGGTCAGGTACACTAGATATCTATGACCATGATACGAGCTATAATTAAATGAACAGCGTTATTACTAACCTAATTTAGGTACAAGTAGTAACATTATCATTGTACACTGTCCTATGTCATGAACAAAATATGAACAATGAGTCAATAACTAAAAAATACAAATACAAATGCTAAATCACTCGTCACTATTGTGTCAAACTTTCAGCTTCCTACTACCTGAGATATCTCCTGGACAAACAAACAACCAGGACCCGTCACAAAAGAAGGAGTAACTACTTCGTACTTCCCTTGAGCTTCGCGCGGCGCCTGAAGGTGTACTGTACAATAACATGGCTGTACAGTACAGAAGATAGTAAACGATGTTTTAATGTAACAAAATGTATCATATAAGGACGAATACCCATTAAGTTATATCAATAATAAGAAAAAGTTCTCCTTTGTTAGTATAAACGTCACTGTGTGCTAAAGCTTAACCAGACGATTATACCTATTCTGTATTACACACATTCATTATGCAGAACTATTTTACTACTTCTGATTGCAAATATTATTTTTTTAGGTTAGGTTTGGTTAGGTTAGGATAATTTACCAAAGTTTCCGGCCCACTAGGGTAAGGTAAGGTTAGGTTAGGATAATTTACCAAAGTTTCCGGTCCACTAGGGTAAGGTAAGGTTAGGTTAGGATAATTTACCAAAGTTTCCGGTCCACTAGGGTAAGGTTAGGTTAGGTTAGGATAATTTACCAAAGTTTCCGGTCCACTAGGGTAAGGTTAGGTTAGGTTAGGATAATTTACCAAAGTTTCCGGTCCACTAGGGTAAGGTAAGGTTAGGTTAGGATAATTTACCAAAGTTTCCGGTCCACTCGGGTAAGGTTAGGTTAGGATAATTTACCAAAGTTTCCGGCCCACTAGGGTAAGGTTAGGTTAGGATAATTTACCAAAGTTTCCGGTTCACTAGGGTAAGGTTAGGTTAGGATAGGATAATTTACCAGTTTCCAGTGCACTTAGGCTAAGGTAAGACACTACCACCACACACTATGGTCAACAGGTGTCACCTCGGACATTATTTACACAGGGATCACCGTCTGGCTGCACCTTTTTGTCAGCCTCCGCATTAAACCATGAGTCGTGAGCGCGTCCAGCTGCATCATGACGTCTTGAGAGCTTTGAGTGAGTCTCCAAACACGGAGCTTTGATCTTGAGCGTAAACAAGCGGATCAGGTGCTCAAGCTACGCCAGAGAGAGAGAGAGAGAGAGATTGAAACACTGCCAGAGTTATATTTGCTGGACGTCCTGGCCTATGTTACATTTCAGTTGCTTCTGAAATCTCTCTCTTCCACACACACACACTTACAGAGTTTCATGAAATGTTTAAATTCGAATACGATAAATACATCGCCAAAGTAACGAGGTGGGGGCTGTGTAAGTCATCCCTGGCATCAGCTGCGTCTGATTTCAGTCGTACGTCAAATGGGGGCGTGAAAAAGTTAGACAGAGCACGAAAATATTGGGTATATATCACGAGTGGTTAGACCCTTAAATAAAGTGTACCCTGTCAGCGGGAACGGGCGCTGCACGGATTACTGGTTGGTGTTGCAACTCTTGCTGGCTGATGTTGCCTGTTGGTGTAACATGACTTGGTGGGTGATGTTGGCTGATGGTGCTGCCTGTTGGTGTAACATGACTTGGTGGGTGATGTTGGCTGATGGTGTTGTCTGTTGGTGTAGCATGACTTGGTGGGTGATGTTGGCTGATGGTGCTGCCTGTTGGTGTAACATGACTTGGTGGGTGATGTTGGCTGATGGTGTTGCCTGTTGGTGTAACATGACTTGGTGGGTGATGTTGGCTGATGGTGTTGCCTGTTGGTGTAACATGACTTGGTGGGTGATGTTGGCTGATGGTGTTGCCTGTTGGTGTAACATGACTTGGTGGGTGATGTTGGCTGATGATGTTGCCTGTTGGTGTAACATGACTTGGTGGGTGATGTTGGCTGATGGTGCTGCCTGTTGGTGTAACATGACTTGGTGGGTGATGTTGGCTGATGGTGTTGCCTGTTAGTATTTCGAGACATACAGTCTTGTTTTGCCTGCTCCATTATGCTCGCTTATGTTGCAAGACATATTTTATGTTACTGACATTTTCTTGTGTTATTTATAAACATTTTGATGGACAGTAGCTAATATATATATATATGCTGATAACCACAAGGAAAGAAGAAAACACGAAGTTCCCAAGCGCTTTCGTGTAATTCGCATCTTCAGGGGTGAGTACAGACTACGATGAAGTACAAAACAAGGTATATATATACAGAGGAGGGTGAGATCAAGTCCACAATGGTCAGGTATTAGGTAATGACCATATTAATCTTCAAAAAGCACCGCCACAGTCGGAAGTCAGGTCAGAGGGTAAGATGACCCAACCTTCTCACCTGGTTACAAATCTTCTTAATTACGAAATTATCCAGTTTGTACATACAATTACTCAAATTCATGTTGACGGATTCGGCATGTTTATTGAGACTATATTCTATAATGTTCCTACTGTCAATTGAATTACAAGGTAATATTGAGGAGGCATTATCCCAGTCAATGCAATGCTTATTATTCCTCAGATGAACAAACAGAGCATTGGATTCCTGGCCTGTCCTAACACTATACTTATGTTGCTTAAGTCTAGTTACAAGATCTTTACCTGTCTGGCCTAAGTAAAACATATTACATTCCTTGCAAGGAACCTTATAAATGCAGCCACCTGTATTGTTGGGGGAGTTCTTGATTAACATTTGTTTAACAGTGCATGAGTTTTTAAATGCCACATTGATGTTCCAGGTTTTTAGTTGTAAAGGAATTTGAGAGAAATTTTTGTGAAATGGTGAAATGATTGTTTCCAGTAATTTGCCTACTATTGATGTTAGACTGATTGGACGGTAGTTAGAGGATAGTGACCTATCTCCCTTCTTGAAAATCGGAATGACATTCGCTATCCTCCAGGATTCTGGTACTAAACCCGTTTTTAAGGACATATTGAACAACTTTGCTAGGGGCATACTAAGCTCTTCCTTACATTCCTTTAATACTCTGGCAAATATCTCATCGGGACCAGGTGACTTATTAGGCTTTAGTTCGTCTATTTGCTTACTAACATCGTCACTAGTAGTAGGTAGTAGCGGTGTTGGTGGTGGTAGGTTGTGACAGGTGTTGGTGGTGGTAGGTTGTGATAGGTGTTGGTGGTGGTAGGTTGTGACAGGTGTTGTTGGTGGTAGGTTGTGACAGGTGTTGTTGGTGGTAGGTTGTGACAGGTGTTGGTGGTGGTAGGTTGTGACAGGTGTTGTTGGTGGTAGGTTGTGACAGGTGTTGTTGGTGGTAGGTTGTGACAGGTGTTGTTGGTGGTAGGTTGTGACAGGTGTTGTTGGTGGTAGGTTGTGACAGGTGTTGTTGGTGGTAGGTTGTGACAGGTGTTGTTGGTGGTAGGTTGTGACAGGTGTTGTTGGTGGTAGGTTGTGACAGGTGTTGTTGGTGGTAGGTTGTGACAGGTGTTGTTGGTGGTAGGTTGTGACAGGTGTTGCTGGTGGTAGGTTGTGACAGGTGTTGGTGGTGGTAGGTTGTGACAGGTGTTGTTGGTGGTAGGTTGTGACAGGTGTTGCTGGTGGTAGGTTGTGACAGGTGTTGTTGGTGGTAGGTTGTGACAGGTGTTGTTGGTGGTAGGTTGTGACAGGTGTTGTTGGTGGTAGGTTGTGACAGGTGGTGTTGGTGGTAGGTTGTGACAGGTGTTGTTGGTGGTAGGTTGTGACAGGTGTTGGTGGTGGTAGGTTGTGACAGGTGTTGGTGGTAGGTTGTGACAGGTGTTGTTGGTGGTAGGTTGTGACAGGTGTTGTTGGTGGTAGGTTGTGACAGGTGTTGTTGGTGGTAGGTTGTGACAGGTGTTGTTGGTGGAAGGTTGTGACAGGTGTTGTTGGTGGTAGGTTGTGACAGGTGTTGTTGGTGGTAGGTTGTGACAGGTGTTGCTGGTGGTAGGTTGTGACAGGTGTTGTTGGTGGAAGGTTGTGACAGGTGTTGTTGGTGGTAGGTTGTGACAGGTGTTGTTGGTGGTAGGTTGTGACAGGTGTTGTTGGTGGAAGGTTGTGACAGGTGTTGTTGGTGGTAGGTTGTGACAGGTGTTGCTGGTGGTAGGTTGTGACAGGTGTTGTTGGTGGAAGGTTGTGACAGGTGTTGTTGGTGGTAGGTTGTGACAGGTGTTGTTGGTGGTAGGTTGTGACAGGTGTTGTTGGTGGTAGGTTGTGACAGGTGTTGTTGGTGGTAGGTTGTGACAGGTGTTGTTGGTGGTAGGTTGTGACAGGTGTTGGTGGTGGTAGGTTGTGACAGGTGTTGGTGGTGGTAGGTTGTGACAGGTGTTGTTGGTGGTAGGTTGTGACAGGTGTTGTTGGTGGAAGGTTGTGACAGGTGTTGTTGGTGGTAGGTTGTGACAGGTGTTGTTGGTGGTAGGTTGTGACAGGTGTTGTTGGTGGTAGGTTGTGACAGGTGTGTTGGTGGTAGGTTGTGACAGGTGTTGTGGTGGTAGGTTGTGACAGGTGTTGTTGGTGGTAGGTGTGACAGGTGTTGTTGGTGGTAGGTTGGGACAGGTGTTGTTGGTGGTAGGTTGTGACAGGTGTGTGGTGGAAGGTTGTGACAGGTGTTGCTGGTGGTAGGTTGTGACAGGTGTTGTTGGTGGAAGGTTGTGACAGGTGTTGTTGGTGGTAGGTTGTGACAGGTGTTGTTGGTGGTAGGTTGTGACAGGTGTTGTTGGTGGTAGGTTGTGACAGGTGTTGTTGGTGGTAGGTTGTGACAGGTGTTGTTGGTGGTAGGTTGTGACAGGTGTTGGTGGTAGTTGTGACAGGTGTTGGTGGTAGGTTGTGACAGGTGTTGGTGGTGGTAGGTTGTGACAGGTGTTGTTGGTGGTAGGTTGTGACAGGTGTTGTTGGTGGAAGGTTGTGACAGGTGTTGTTGGTGGTAGGTTGTGACAGGTGTTGTTGGTGGTAGGTTGTGACAGGTGTTGTTGGTGGTAGGTTGTGACAGGTGTTGTTGGTGGTAGGTTGTGACAGGTGTTGTTGGTGGTAGTTGTGACAGGTGTTGTGGTGGTAGGTTGTGACAGGTGTTGTGGTGGTAGGTTGTGACAGGTGTTGTTGGTGGTAGGTTGTGACAGGTGTTGGTGGTAGGTTGTGACAGGTGTTGTTGGTGGTAGGTTGTGACAGGTGTTGTTGGTGGAAGGTTGTGACAGGTGTTGTTGGTGGTAGGTTGTGACAGGTGTTGTTGGTGGTAGGTTGTGACAGGTGTTGTTGGTGGTAGGTTGTGACAGGTGTTGTTGGTGGTAGGTTGTGACAGGTGTTGTTGGTGGTAGGTTGTGACAGGTGTTGTTGGTGGTAGGTTGTGACAGGTTGTGGTGTAGGTTGTGACAGGTTGTGTTGGTGGTAGGTTGTGACAGGTGTTGTTGGTGGTAGGTTGTGACAGGTGTTGGTGGTGGTAGGTTGTGACAGGTGTTGTTGGTGGTAGGTTGTGACAGGTGTTGTTGGTGGTAGGTTGTGACAGGTGTTGTTGGTGGTAGGTTGTGACAGGTGTTGCTGGTGGTAGGTTGTGACAGGTGTTGTTGGTGGTAGGTTGTGACAGGTGTTGTTGGTGGTAGGTTGTGACAGGTGTTGGTGGTGGTAGGTTGTGACAGGTGTTGTTGGTGGTAGGTTGTGACAGGTGTTGTTGGTGGTAGGTGGCATCACTGCAGTGGGCGGGATCAGTCATTTATCACCGTTATTGTCATCTTAATTACTGTTAGAATTTTTGATCTTCACTATAAAATTTATATGGGCGGTTGTGTATGTTGGTGTGTGTGTGTGTGTGTGTGTGTTTTGGTGTGAGCATACCACCACGACCATCACCACCATCCTGGCCCATACTACCACCACCCTGGCCCATACTACCACCACCCTGGCCCATACTACCACCACCCTGGCCCATACTACCACCACCCCCCTTGCCCATACTAACACCACCCTGGCCCATACTACCACCACCCTGGCCCATACTACCACCACCTTGGCCCATACTACCACAAACCCCCTCTTGCCCTGACCAACACAACCCCCTCTTGCCCATGCCAACACAACCCCCCCCTTGCCCATACTACCACCACCCTAGCCCATACCACCACCACCACCACCCTTTTGCCCATACCACCACCACCATCGTGATAGACGAGGCTGGGACACGCGATTGAGGTGAGAACTTTGACGCGTACCTGTAGAGAATCACCCTGGGAGGAGGGAGGGTGGGAGGGTGTGTAAGGGAGGGGAGGGGAGGGGAGGAGAGTAGAGTAGAAGAAGGTGGAGTTAGAACAGAGGTGAGGGAGGGAGGGAAGGATTGAGGTGAGGGAGGGAGGGAAGGATTGAGGTGAGGGAGGGAGGGAGGGAGGGAAGGATTGAGGTGAGGGAGGGAGGGACGGAGGGAAGGATTGAGGTGAGGGAGGGAGGGAAGGATTGAGGTGAGGGAGGGAGAGAAGGATTGAGGTGAGGGAGGGAGGGAAGGATTGAGGTGAGGGAGGGAGGGAAGGATTGAAGTGAGGGAGGGAGAGAAGGATTGAAGTGAGGTAGGGAGGGATGGATTGAAGTGAGGTAGGGAGGGAAGGATTGAGGTGAAGGAGGGAGGGAAGGATTGGGGTGAGGGAGGGAGGGAAGGATTGAGGTGAGGGAGGGAGGGAAGGATTGAGGTGAGGGAGGGAGGGAAGTATTGAGGTGAGGGAGGGAGGGAAGGATTGGGGTGAGGGAGGGAGGGAAGGATTGAAGTGAGGTAGGGAGGGAAGGATTGAGGTGAGGGAGGGAGGGAAGGATTGAGGTGAGGTAGGGAGGGAAGGATTGAGGTGAGGGAAGGAGGGAAGGATTGAGGTGAGGGAGGGAGGGAAGGATTGAGGTGAGGGAGGGAGGGAAGGATTGAGGTGAGGGAGGGAGGGAAGGATTGGGGTGAGGGAGGGAGGGAAGGATTGAGGTGAGGTAGGGAGGGAAGGATTGAGATGAGGGAGGGAGGGAAGGATTAAGGTGAGGGAGGGAGGGAAGGATTGGGGTGAGGGAGGGAGGGAAGGATTGAGGTGAGGGAGGGAGGGAAGGATTGGGGTGAGGGAGGGAGGGAAGGATTGAAGTGAGGTAGGGAGGGAAGGATTGAGGTGAGGGAGGGAGGGAAGGATTGAGGTGAGGGAGGGAGGGAAGGATTGAGGTGAGGGAGGGAGGGAAGGATTGGGGTGAGGGAGGGAGGGAAGGATTGAGATGAGGGAGGGAGGGAAGGATTAAGGTGAGGGAGGGAGGGAAGGATTGAGGTGAGGGAGGGAGGGAAGGATTGAGGTGAGGGAGGGAGGGAAGGATTGAGGTGAGGGAGGGAGGGAAGGATTAAGGTGAGGGAGGGAGGGAAGGATTGAGGTGAGGGAGGGAGGGAAGGATTGAAGTGAGGTAGGGAGGGATGGATTGAAGTGAGGTAGGGAGGGAAGGATTGAGGTGAGGGAGGGAGGGAAGGATTGGGGTGAGGGAGGGAGGGAAGGATTGAGGTGAGGGAGGGAGGGAAGGATTGGGGTGAGGGAGGGAGGGAAGGATTGAGGTGAGGGAGGGAGGGAAGGAGTGAGGTGAGGGAGGGAGGGAAGGATTGAGGTGAAGGAGGGAGGGAAGGATTGAGGTGAGGGAGGGAGGGAAGGATTGAGGTGAGGGAGGGAGGGAAGGATTAAGGTGAGGGAGGGAGGGAAGGATTGAGGTGAGGGAGGGAGGGAAGGATTGAGGTGAGGGAGGGAGGGAAGGATTGAGGTGAGGGAGGGAGGGAAGGATTGGGGTGAGGGAGGGAGGGAAGGATGAGATGAGGGAGGGAGGGAAGGATTAAGGTGAGGGAGGGAGGGAAGGATTGAGGTGAGGGAGGGAGGGAAGGATTGAGGTGAGGGAGGGAGGGAAGGATTGAGGTGAGGGAGGGAGGGAAGGATTGAGGTGAGGGAGGGAGGGAAGGATTGAGGTGAGGGAGGGAGGGAAGGATTGAAGTGAGGTAGGGAGGGATGGATTGAAGTGAGGTAGGGAGGGAAGGATTGAGGTGAGGGAGGGAGGGAAGGATTGAGGTGAGGGAGGGAGGGAAGGATTGAGGTGAGGGAGGGAGGGAAGGATTGAGGTGAGGGAGGGAGGGAAGGATTGGGGTGAGGGAGGGAGGGAAGGATTGAGGTGAGGGAGGGAGGGAAGGATTGAGGTGAGGGAGGGAGGGAAGGATTGAGGTGAGGGAGGGAGGGAAGGATTGGGGTGAGGGAGGGAGGGAAGGATTGAGGTGAGGTAGGGAGGGAAGGATTGAGGTGAGGGAGGGAGGGAAGGATTGAGGTGAGGGAGGGAGGGAAGGATTGAGGTGAGGGAGGGAGGGAAGGATTGAGGTGAGGGAGGGAGGGAAGGATTGAGGTGAGGGAGGGAGAGAAGGATTGAGGTGAGGGAGGGAGGGAAGGATTGAGGTGAGGGAGGGAGGGAAGGATTGAGGTGAGGGAGGGAGAGAAGGATTGAGGTGAGGGAGGGAGGGAAGGATTGAAGTGAGGTAGGGAGGGAAGGATTGAGGTGAGGGAGGGAGGGAAGGATTGAGGTGAGGGAGGGAGGGAAGGATTGGGGTGAGGGAGGGAGGGAAGGATTGAAGTGAGGTAGGGAGGGAAGGATTGAGGTGAGGGAGGGAGGGAAGGATTGAGGTGAGGGAGGGAGAGAAGGATTGAGGTGAGGGAAGGAGGGAAGGATTGAGGTGAGGGAGGGAGGGAAGGATTGATGTGAGGGAGGGAGGGAAGGATTGAGGTGAGGATTGAGATGAGGGAGGGAGGGAAGGATTGAGGTGAGGGAGGGAGGGAAGGAGGAAAGATTAGAAGTCAGGGAGGGGAGGATAAACGAGGGAATGAGGAGAGGGGACGAGGGAGGGTTGGTATCCACCTCGCCTTGTTTAGAAAGGTATTTACAGCAATTTTCCCAGATTGGACTGGTGGCTTCACTTCTTCTAAGTTTATGAGGGTAAGTTCCGGGGATTTATTTGCCACTTCATTGTGACGCGTGCGGAGGGCTGCCGTGGACACCATCCCCTCGCGTGATACATTATGGAAGTGATACGTGTAATTCTTTGCTCTCCAGTCGTAAAAAGTTGGAACTTTTTAATCACCATAACTTGTGTTAATAATCTACTACTAACTATTACTGCTTGTAACTACTACTACTGCTTGGAACTACTACTACTGCTTGGAACTACTACTACTGCTTGGAACTACTACTACTGCTTGGAACTACTACTACTGCTTGTAGCTACTACTCCTGCTTGGAACTACTACTACTGCTTGTAACTACTACTCCTGCTTGGAACTACTACTACTGCTTGGAACTACTACTACTACTACTTTTTTTTTATATACATGGCCTCCATCCTTCTACCATAGCCACACCTTCGCCGCCATTTTATTACCTTAAAATTAAATATCCTAATACATAAGTAGCTACCCTGGCTGTGTTGAGTTAGTCGAGCAGCAGATCTATGAGGCATTCAGTGACTGTAGCCTCATAGTCAATATCAGCAACTGTTGTCGGCTTTGGGGCCGAAGCTCTCGCTCCTCTGAGGCAGAGCAAAACTTACCGAAGGAGAGAGAAGGACAGTCGACATCTCATCCAGGCTGTAACATAACTTCTGGGCTGCTGCTTCTGTTCGGAGATCACCTCCGCGAGTCTGGCGTAGAAACATCTTGCACTTGGTCCCATCCCACCAGAGGTTGTGAACACTAGAGGAGTGAAGCTGCCTTGATCAACGTTCTGAATTCTCTCCCCATATGCCCTTATCTTGTCGTTCTCGTTCCTCCTGTGTGCAGCATCGAGAGCTAAGTTACAGTGACATGCGGCCACGGGATAAAAAATCCTGATGTCAAAGAAGGCGCGCTGTCCCAGCGTCCAGAATCCTCGAGCACTGACGTCAACACGGGCTTCGTTGGATGTGTTTGAAGTCCTATGTTGGAAAATCTCACCGTCCAATGAAAGGAGGGTCGGTTCTACCATGACATCACGGTAGATTTCCTTCAACAAATTTCCTGTGAGATCCCTTACTTCGTCATGCCTTATGCATATGAAGCCCCCCCCTTTCTTGCACACTGTGGCGTGATCGACGTCATAGGAGGAGCCACACACGCATTGGGAGGGCAAACTTTCTACTGGCCTACCGTACCTTAGAGCGTTGGCATACTACAGTACTACTACTACTACTACTGAACCAGATGAAGCCACGTGCTTTAAATTAATGTTTTTATAAAGAGTAAAAAGAAATGTGTCTAAAATGCTCACTAAAAGTACCCACCCCAATTTCCCCCACAAAAGACACTTCACTGCTCTAAACTTTCCCCCACAAAAGACACTTCACTGCTCTAAACTTTCCCCCACAAAAGACACTTCACTGCTCTAAACTTTCCCCCACAAAAGACACTTCACTGCTCTAAACTTTCCCCCACAAAAGACACTTCACTGCTCTAAACTGCTATTTTCTCGTTTTCTCTTAATTGTTAAATCGTAATACTAATTAAACACCAACAACAGGTGCACGAAAAGTCGATATACCTGTTGTAGTTAATGAGAAGGTACCCACCGTGTTGATGATAGTATGGTGGTGTGGTAGTGTTGGTGGTGGTAGTGTTGGTGATGGTAGTGTTGGTAGTGTTGGTGGTGGTAGTGTTGGTGATGGTAGTGGTGGTGATGGTAGTGTTGGTGATGGTAGTGTTGGTAGTGTTGGTGGTGGTAGTGTTGGTGATGGTAGTGGTGGTGATGGTAGTGTTGGTGATGGTAGTGTTGGTAGTGTTGGTGGTGGAAGATAGTGGTGTAATGTTCATGATGATTATATTGTGTGTGTGTGTGTGTGTGTACGCTCATGAGTGCGTGTATGTGTGCGTTGCGGGACAAACTAAGAGGTAAAGTCTTCACTGTACCGCCGTCACCCCAACCCACGAAGCAGAGAGAGAGAGAGAGAGAGAGAGAGAGAGAGAGAGAGAGAGAGCCACAATAACATTCACTCCCTGGCCGCCATACTGCCGCACCCAAAACAAAATAACTGTAAACAGAGTCGTATTTTGTTTCATATATGATTTCAGGAACACAGTGGAGAGCGAGGCTGATTGGTTGGTCGTTGGGGTCGGCTTCTCCAGTTACAGCCACGTTATCGTTTTCCTCCCTGATCGTTAGTCAAGCATCGAGACCACCAATTACTCGCTAAATTGGCCGCTTTGTTATTTTTAAACTCAGGGACGAATCCAACCATTTCTATATATTTTTTATTTTATTATTTGGTTTACAATTCTGGGAATGATACAACAACTGTGTATAGGAATTGTATTTTCTTAGATTTTCATTTATTTTTCATCTTATTCTTTTCCTTTAATTCCCGGTAGTGAGATGTACTGTGCAGGTATGTTTGGATCAATGTTTGAGGTGGTTGTCTACCTCACCTGAGCTGTGTTGCACACTCAGGTAAGAATTACCCCCGTGTGTAGGTCTCGCTCGGTACAGTAAGAAATGAGGCGACAGCACACCACCTGTTGGTATTGTGTACGTTCAGGGAACAGTGGCACACATACACGCGGATTCTCACTTGTCTTTACAACTCAGTCGTATAAAGCCATATGAAGGTTCAATCATACTGACAATATTAATTGGCCTTTTTCTAGTATTCCATACAGCCTGAGAACAATCTACAACACTTTGGTCACGGACAGTTCCTAAGCTCCCATATGTCCTTCAAGCAGTGACTGAGTTACCGTGTAAGATCAAGGAAAGGGCGCTGGTTCACCTCAACGTTATTCACTCACAACGTCGACGGTGATGAATAAGAATATCATAACACGCATCTATGTATTCACACGAGGGTGGAATCCAGTACCATTATGCATGTTAACCACAAGACCCTCAAGTGCTGTCTCAAAATAGGAAATAATAACAATACCAGCAGCAGCCGTACAGTGCCACAGACACCATTACCAAAGGAAACATAAACAAACATAGTGTTTTTAATTCATCACGTGCTGAAGACTTATTCATACACCCGTCATCAACACATAAGACTTTAAGAGATACCCGACCGCCAGTGTGTGTGTGTGTGTGTACGGGTATTAACACAATAAGTCATTATACAAAACATCAAGTCTCGTCACCGTAACAAAACTCACACATGGCCGATTAACTCAGAATAATCATAATAATTAGTCGGTAATGACTACAAAGATAATTATGATTACAGCATTTGTCTTATAATTGTCTCTGTTGACCTTTACTGACCCGAGAACCTGTTTGAACCCCCCCCCCCCCACCTCCACTCTCCTACCCTCCAGGTGTGCAAGAAAATCTGTAAATCTAATTCTTCTGACCAATTAACTCCCACCCACCGTGCATTATAAGCGGTTATCACTGTCAGCTGTAGTGACATTGTTAAGTCACAGAAGGATGGGTAATGCTGACACAGGGGCATGAGCTGACGTTACAACACTCTCCTAACCTCTTGATATGTGAGATGACAGTATCTTCATCCTGCTATAAACTCATCCTCCTCTCTAACTACCAGTATTATATGACCTTCATCCTACCTCATACCTACCTGTAACGCTCCCTCTCTTTACCTGCCACTTGATAATAATAATGGTTGCTTCTCCTGTTCGAGGATAGCCGGCCCTAAGGCCACCTAGGTGTAAATTTGTTTAAGGTGTAGAAGCTGTCGCCAACACGTTAAGTTATCGAGTTGCATGACCCGGTGTCAAGGAATAATCTAAGACCGGACAACTCGCCAACTGCACTGACTAACCATTATCCCTGAAGAAGATTCGCAAATCGATTAACATGTAGGTTCCCAATTACTGCTGAGTGGACAGAGGCAAATGGCGTAAAGAAACTTGCCCATAGTTCACTCTGCCCGTGGATCGAACCCGGGTCTACTTGCTTGCGAGGCGAGCGTGCTGACCGCTACACCACAGGTCGTCTCATATACACATACACAAAGATTTCAACATTAATTTATTGTCATTATTTTCAAGGTGATCCTCATTAGTTATTGTCGTATTAACAGTTGCATCACTATATACTTGTCTTAACTGACCATCATAGTGTTTCCCTGGTGTATGGCGTCACACAGGAGGCCTCGCTACCTTATATGGCGCGGTGTCTACACTTTAGTTTATTAAATGCAGTAGAAAATATTGTTCACTTGTGTTTCTAAACCACGAAAAATACTTATTTACCTTTGATTGAAAACACTGATATCTTCACCCGATAACGTAAATAGAACACTTACAATTCGTCAGTCACACCTGTGCACTACACCACACCCCCTGCGATAATTACCACCCACGGGCTAACATGCTCAACTGGCCACCAAACACCTCGACCAATGGAATGCCAAGGAGAGAAAAGACAAAATGTGATTGGTTATTCCAAGAGCTTGTGTACAGTCTGAGTCGTAACAGCATAATCGAGTGGTCGAGACTGTGGTTTTTACGACTATACTCTCTCTCTCTCTCTCTGTACACATTTGCTACTGATATGTGGAATTTTGATGTTGTTTCATAGTGAGAGAGAGAGAGAGAGAGAGAGAGGTGTTAAGGAGAGACGTATAGGAAGAGAAAGTGAGTGAGGGACAGGGAGGAGGAGGGTCATTGTGTGTTGAACATAGTGAACGTGTAGGTCATTGTGTGGTGTGTTGAACATAGTGAACGTGTGGGTCATTGTGTGGTGTGTTGAACATAGTGAACGTGTAGGTCATTGTGTGGTGTGTTGAACATGGTGAACGTGTGGGTCATTATGTGGTGTGTTGAACATGGTGAACGTGTAGGTCATTGTGTGGTGTGTTGAACATAGTGAACGTGTAGGTCATTGTGTGGTGTGTTGAACATAATGAACGTGTGGGTCATTGTGTTGTGTGCTTGCCTGTTGTATTGTAGGTCCGTGTCTTCTGAGGCCACCACCGCCAACATCTCCTTTGCTGTTGGTTATATCACACACACACACACACACACATACATACCGTGAAGTACTACACCAGGTTTCTATTAAGAGTGTTTTATGTTACTCATTAGCGGAGGATGTATGTGTGTGTGACTCATGGCATAATTCTTGGTCCTGGGCCGTGATATTTGGTAATCAGTCATCATCAGTCACCGTCCCTAGTGCCAGCCTTGACGCGTGTCGCTCCTCGTACAGTATGTAAGAGAGGAGGTTGTCAGAGGCGTGTTCTCGTATCACTTGAAGATTACCTTCCCCTACCTTATTTTGCACCTGAAGATTAATCACCCCCACCTGGAGTGGATTAAGTGAGGTTAGGTTATATTTCGAGTGGATAATCTAGAGAAGAATAAGCTGGGGTGGAGTAATTTTGAGTTGAAATAAGCTGAGGTAGTTAATCTTCGGGTGAAGTAATCAGGAGTGGTTAATCTTGTGGTTAAATAAGCTGGGTGTGGTTAATCTCCAGGTGATCCACACTTTATTTTATTACCATTACGTCAGTCGTGTTTAAACCATCAGCAACAGACTGTTTAAACTATATAGGCGTGGAGGAGAATATTTATCGTGTCTGAAACTGACCTTCCAATGTAGCACCAGCACTCACAAGGTAAAGTTACGGGACAAGTGTGTGTAATGATGGCAAAGTGGTTCAAGATGGTCAATTAATTGGTGAGTCGTTGTGGCAGGTGTAATTAATATTGTTTATTTTGCTTATGATATTCACGGTATTTAAATTAACCGGTGTATTTAAAGTGTAACATATAAAGCGTTCATCATTTGTTGTTGTTAAAATACAGTGTTTGTTATGGCTTTTGTGTTCCTTGATGTTTATATTTCGTGTAATACTTCATGCTGTGTGTGTGTGTGTGTGTGTGTGTATAATGAATAAGGGGAGTTGAGTTTTCGTCCCTCCTCTCTCCTCCCTCTCCTTCCTGTGAACATCACCGCCAGAGAGGAAGAAACAGATATAATGAATAAACACTAGGGAAATACAGTAAGTGAATGTCAGAGGAGTATGGGAAATAATACTGAGTAAAGATAGACAGAGAGAATGTATCGTATATGAATGAGATAATGAGGAATGTAGAGGAAGTAAGAGAGTTAAGCTGTTATTGGTGAGATATACGTAACATCTTGCTGTTTTCAGAAGCACCATAGGAACACAACGAGTAAATAGTGTAATGATATGGGATTTTTTTTTTTTTCACACAAGAACAGAAACATCATTCATAAGACACTATTGTAAGTAGGTCACATTATCTAGTACTACACAAAGGGAATAAAGACACAGACATCATGTACCATAATTACCCATCACTCAAGTCTTACAGTATGAGGAGTTATTGGCCGATATAATTGTCGTTTGTTTTGCTAAAGGAAAGTAAACATGCTATTTCCTGGTTATCTAATTGAAAGGAAACAAGGGAAGTACTTTCTTTCTCACTCCACCCGTGAAGAGAATATATAGACACCTAACCAGACACAGTACAAAACTATACAACTTGTGGTGTTTGTGTCACTGTGGCGTATGTTTGTTGGTACCTTCAAGCACCAGGAGCCATGACCCAGCGAGGTCTCTTGTCATACACCTGTGATATAATATAATGGTCAGTACAGTACATGATAATTGTGATGGAACATGTATTGAATATTATGACTATGAATACCACTTTTTTGCACTTTACTTCCACTACTTTTCAGTTTATTTTGAACAGAGTTTAAAATTCGAATCAATTAAGTATCATTCAAACAAGTTTCATAAAAAGGGATATCACTGAAACAATTCTCGAGACGCTTCATAACAGTTAGACAGAGTGTGTGTGTGTGTGTGTGTGTGTGTGTGTGTGTAAGACCTCGACACTCACCACTTATGAAGGAGAGCAAATACCTTCATGTACTTCTATCTGGATGTTTTAAATTTATTGGCTATCATAATCTGTCTTAAGAGCCACACACTTTCGTAAACTTTAATCCGAGACAAAAGGTACGGAAATCCCACCCAAATGGAATCACGGAAAGTTAATTAAAACTAGGTTAATTAATGTAGATTTTTTTACCTTATTTAATTAACTTCACCTGTAGTAATGTAGTCAAGTTTCATTTCGAACATTTAGGTAAATTACTGTAGATATGCAGTTAAAAAGAGCAGTTAATTGGAATGCATTGGTTGAATTTACCTGTCTTAGCCTCCCGTACCTGAGGCTTAGATAAAAATAACTGCTGTATACCTGTACCGTCACAGTTCATATAGGCCTACCGTTAACACAGGTCTACCGTTAACACAGGCCTACCGTTAACACAGGCCTACCGTTAACACAGGCCTACCGTTAACACAGGTCTACCGTTAACACAAAGACCTACCGTTAACACATAGGCCTACCGTTAACACAAGTCTACCATTAACACATAAGTCTACCGTTAGCACATAGGCCTACCGTTAACACATAGGCCTACCGTTAACATATAGGCCTACCGTTAACACAAAGACCTACCGTTAACACATAGGCCTACCGTTAACACAAAGACCTACCGTTAACACATAGGCCTACCGTTAACACAAAGACCTGCCGTTAACACATAGGCCTACCGTTAACACAAAGACATACCGTTAACACATAGGCCTACCGTTAACACAAGTCTACCATTAACACATAAGTCTACCGTTAGCACATAGGCCTGCCGTTAACACATAGGCATAGATTTAACACAGGCCTACATTAACATATAGAGCTACCGTTAACGCATAGGCCTACCGTGACACATAGGCCTGCCTTTAACATATATAGGCTTACTGTTAACACAGGCCTATTGTTAACACATAGGCCTACTATTAACATCCAAGTCTACCGTTAACGCATAGGCCTACCGTGACACATAGGCCTGCCTTTAACATATATAGGCTTACTGTTAATACAGGCCCTCTGTTAACAAATAAGCCTATCGTTAACTCAGGGTTACCGGTAACAAATAGGCTTAACGTTAACACACGCCTACCGTTAACTCATATGCCTACAGTTAAAACACACAGGCCTACTGTTAATACATAGGCCTACCGTTAACACCCACGATCATGGTACACACACTCATACAAACACCACAACGGCTTCTCAAAGGCTCTTAAGTCGTTCTATTTACCTCTTAAATGGACAGAAGAGAACGCCATCTGAAGTGAGGAAATTGACTTAAGTGTCTGATAATTGGAGTATATTAATATGTACTGCGGTTAACACACATAACAGCCTCAATTTTACGACTGGGTATTAATTCACTTGGGTTCAGATTGAAGTTAAGGTAATTTTGTCTCTTATTCTTAACTGGTGCTATATATCTAGTTAAGGTAGAGACTCGGTGTTATCTTGGCTCCTAACTGGTGGTAAGTGAAGGTATCAAGTTAAGGTAGAGTCTCAGTGTCAGGTATGGGCACACGCTGGGGAGGGGGGGGGGGGAGGGGGAAAGATGGAGAAGGAAGGGGAAAAGAGGGAGGCAGGGAGAGGGAAAGGGGGAGGGGGGGAGCAGTGGGGGGGGGTCACGGTGGGAGGTAGAGGGATAGGGCAGGCAGGTAAGGGTTGTCCTTCTCGCCCGGAGTGTGGTGGTCGGCCTCGGGTGAGTGAACAATCAGTGTCAATTTGTCGAGGATTTAGTGATAATGATCGTAGTGATCCTCTTATCTCCCTTTGAGGGTGGGTGGGGGGAACCAGGTACTTCTTCAGCATCTCTCTACCTTAGGGAAAGAGGGAGAGAGAGGAGGAGAGGGAAGGGAGAGGTATACTTCTTAACTGCTCCTCCACCTCAACTTGAAGGGGTGGAGGTGAGGTAGATACAGTCACTCTCATATGGTGGGGGGTGAGGGAGGAGGGTCCTTGGTACACCTATAGGATGAAGTGTGTGTGTGTGAAGGGGTAAAGAAAAAGACGATCAGACGTAGACACCGAGGGACAAAAGCACAAAGGCAGACAGATGAGAGAAGGAGAGAACAGGAGACAAGACAAACAGACACACACAAGGCGCTAACCACAGGTAGAGACAGGGCGAGGAGAGACGGACACACACACAGACAGGGTCGATCTGTCTCACAGGACAATGACGGGAACTGACGGGAGGGGCGGACTTAGGCCGTGATCTCACCAGATTACCACCACTGGTTTGCTCTGCTCTTTTGTCACGGGTAGTTGGGCAGTTAAGGCTCTGTACCACCGCCCGGTTTATGAAGCTGTTGGTCGAGAGGTTTATTAAGATTCAATCTAATTCTCCGACCACATGTTTTAATACACAAGAAAAACTAATGATGTGTGTGTGTGTGTGTGTGTGTGTGTGTGTGTGTGTGTGTGTGTGTGTAGGCCTATGCATAATTTTTCATTGTTGTCATAATGGATGGAGACTCGATGAAATTTGCTGTCCTTCGTAATTTTCTGACATGTTGTAACACAAGAAAGAAACATCAATTTCCTTTTTTTTTTCTCTCGTCATTTTTTGTGAGTATTTTTTACGTGTTTGCTGTCATAATGGATGATTATGAATGATTACATATGAAAAAGTTGGAATTTTGACTTTTATTGATATCTGCCTTCACCATAGGTAATTTACATCACCTGTACTTACGCTAACTTCACCTAGGGTAACATGATATACGCTGGTTTGTGATTGGTCCCTTTAATGCGTAAGAGGGAGTTAGACGGTGGCCTGTGATTGGTTATGTAGTTATGTTTTGACGTGATTGATGACCTTAGGCGTAGTTCTCGTAGTTGTGGTGTGGCTCCAGGTGTGTACAAAGACGTAGTTCTCGTAGTTGTGGTGTGGCTCCAGGTGTGTACAAAGACGTAGTTCTCGTAGTTGTGGTGTGGCTCCAGGTGTGTACAAAGACGTAGTTCTCGTAGTTGTGGTGTGGCTCCAGGTGTGTACAAAGACGTAGGTGTCGTTGTTGTGGTGTGGCTCCAGGTGTGTACAAAGACGTAGTTCTCGTAGTTGTGGTGTGGCTCCAGGTGTGTACAAAGACGTAGTTCTCGTAGTTGTGGTGTGGCTCCAGGTGTGTACAAAGACGTAGGTGTCGTTGTTGTGGTGTGGCTCCAGGTGTGTACAAAGACGTAGTTCTCGTAGTTGTGGTGTGGCTCCAGGTGTGTACAAAGACGTAGTTCTCGTAGTTGTGGTGTGGCTCCAGGTGTGTACAAAGACGTAGTTCTCGTAGTTGTGGTGTGGCTCCAGGTGTGTACAAAGACGTAGGTGTCGTTGTTGTGGTGTGGCTCCAGGTGTGTACAAAGACGTAGTTCTCGTAGTTGTGGTGTGGCTCCAGGTGTGTACAAAGACGTAGGTGTCGTTGTTCTCGTACAGCAAGTGTCGTAATGTGGTTCCAGGTGTGTACCGACGCGCAGTTGTCGTAATGTGGTTCCAGGTGTGTACTGACGCGCAGTTGTCGTAATGTGGTTCCAGGTGTGTACCGACGCGTAGTTGTCGTGGTGTGGCTCCAGGTGTGTACATAGACGTAAGGTGTCATCGTAGTTGTCGTTGTATCGTTAGTTTACAAAGACGACAAGAACGGCATACACTCCCCCACATGACGAACAGTAGCTGTGTTGGGTAATAACAGCAAAGGGGAGATTTAACAGAAGACCTAATTATCTTAATGAGACTGTTGCCTAGATTAATGACCATGGACGAGGTGTGGCTATCATGCCTGTGTCTGTCAGCTCCAGGAATGATATCATGTTTGTGTCAGTCGCGATCATGATAACCAACTTCTCATCTACTTAAGCATTTGTAAAGAAGCTATTCTAATTATATATAACCATCATGTTAATAATTACTATAATGAGGACACACACACACACACACACACACACACACACACACACACACTTTAATGGCGACAATTGAGTTATGACAATTCATTAATATTTAATTCCCCAGAGTTTCATATGCAATGACTCATTCATCTGGACGATGTTTGGGGAAGAAAAAGATAAACTTGGGGAAATAAATGATGCGTGGATGAGGTTTGGGGAAAATAATCAACTTAGGGAATAAATGAACCATGGATGGGGTTTTGAGGGAAAAAATAGTCTAGGGGGAAATAAATGAACCATGGATGAGGTTTACGGGGGAAAAAATAGTCTAGGGGGAAATAAATGAACCATGGATGAGGTTTACGGGGGAAAAAATGTATAAACTGGTTGAAATGAATGATCCGTGTCATTAATGGGGAAAGACTTCACCTGTGAGTCGTTAAATCTAATGGCACACCTTCTCTATATTCAGGTCATTTAAGGGAGGGGGGTAGTTTGGATGATTTACCGACTTGTCTGTAATTTACGTTAATAATTTTCACTTAATAACTATAACTCGAGTGCTAATGGATGTTATTGTGATTATAGATACAAGTTAATGAACGGGTGTTGTATACTGTATATGTTAACTGTTGGTGGTGTGTATTGATAGCTTCATGTCATCGGGTATATATCTTAGGATGTGTGTGTGTGTGTGTGTGTGTGTGTGTGTGGGGATTAGAATTTACACGATATAACGTTGACATTTACACTCCTCTCAGCTGTTTACACGTCATATCGCTGTCAACAAGAATAGCGTACAGTACATTGCATTACTTGTACCCTTAGGGGTGGCTGGACAGGTGGGGGATGGTGCACTAATTACAGGTAGTCAGGTAGAGTGCAATGTACTATTCCTCGGTTGGAGAGGGACTGTACTGCAGGTGGCCGGGGGATAGTATACTAGTTGAATTGACCTTAGATGGACAGGTGGATGGTAAGGGATAGTGTACTAGTTACAGGTTAAGGTACTATTCTGCAGGTAAGTAAAGGTTTTAGAGGATTTACTGTACTCTGTGATGGGACGTGAGGCCACAGCGGGGTTTATGCTGCTGGGAGATTAAGGTGAGGGTCGGGTCAGGTAATGAGGTTAATGAGCGAGTAATTAAGGTGTTGAGTGGCAGCACCTGAGGTGTTGGTGGGGTAGCCTACTCGTGATGGTGACCCGTGAGGCACAACCAACGACTTCCTTCCTTCCTTTGCTCCACCCAGCGCCGCTCGTGTGTGTGTGTGTGTGTGTGTGTGTGTGAAAGAGAGAGATTATTTTCGTTTTGATAGTCTTGCTGTATGAAGTGATATTTACACTAAGGAATCCTGTGAATAGATATAAAATCACAGGAAAAAGTCCCATTTATCTAAGGACCATTAACAAGTTATGTTAGGTTAGGTTAGGTTGTGAATGTATTCTTTGGTTATTTACAAAAATAAACTATCCGAAAGTAACGATTTTTTCGTCAAGTTAAATTATTTTTTCCCTTTTTCCTGTGACGTTTTCCTTCATTCGAGGAGGCCATCAGCCAGTGTCACAGGCGTTCACTGTACAGGGTTGAAGGGGTGATCCACGGCTGGGCATACATACAGGGCTAAGCAAAGGTGATATAACTCAACGTACGCAACCAGGAGCGAACTCGTAACAATGATTTTAAATTAAACAAATTTAGATTTAGGTGCGAGATAGGTAAACATTGGTTTGGAAATTGAGTAGTGGACGAGTGGCACAAGTTACCAAACATCATCATTAACTCGAACACGCTGGATAGCTTCAAACATAGGTTGGACGGATATATGAGCGATAGGGGTTGGGTGTAAACGGGACTGCCCAGTATGGGTCAATAGGCCCGCTGCAGTTTCTTCCATTTTTATATTCTTATACATACATACATACATACATACATACATACAAGTGTACACATGATTACAAAAGCTATTCTCTCCATTTGTCATATTAAGCTATGTTTATTTTTCTTGTGTGTATAATTGTTTTTGCGCCTCTGAGTCTTAGCTCTTACCCAGGGAGACAAAGTGACTTAGCTGATACAGTCTTATGTAGGAAAAAAAATACAGACAAAATAAACTCCACTTAGTCGGAAAAAATAGTTTATGTTGAGGAAAGATTTATTCTTACTAAACAGATATAATTACGACTCACACCACTTATTACTCTCCATCAGGCAGGACAATATTACACTAAATGTTACCACAGTGTAGATATGTTCAGCCACACCCCCAGTATCTTGTGACCTGCCTCTTGTTATACATACACACTCACTACAATGTTTCCTCTGTCGTGAAAAACAAAACAAAAAAATAATAGAATGACTAGTGTATTTTGCCATCGTGGCGTCAGAAGCACTCTTGGTTTTTTGTCGGTAATCAGGTGATACAACGATATTATGAAGGTAACAGCGTGTCTCTTCTCTCCCTCCGTGCCAAAAATTTATGTCATTTAGTATCAGCGTGTAATACCCGTCTTATTTACCGACAGTTTTAATCATGAGTTGCCAAGTGATCCACTGTCTTGTTTATGAACTTGAAGGTGACATCTGCTTCGTTCTGGTGACGCTGTTACAATCACGTAATTCGCGCACAATCTTAGCGCATCGTAAGGTCGAGGAACTGTACCCAGGCGTGATGGATGGTGGCGTGGGGGAGGCGCTACCACCACCTCCGCCCACAGGTAGAAGGCCACCATGACCTCGTCAGCGTCGCCGGCGTGAGTTCTGAGGTCTGTTAGTCACGGGAGGCTGACGACGATCTGCCACGCCCGTGATGAAGTGCAGTACTTGGTAGGTCTTGGGTGGCGCGGAGAGGCTGTGGTGGTGGTGGTGGTGGTGGTGTGTGTGTGTGTGGCGGGGATAGCAGTGTATATGGTGGTAGGTGGGATTGTTTGTGTGTGTGGGGGATGTGTATTATGTTTGGTAGTAGGAGTTTACCATGGTTTTGTGTACGTTGTGTGTGTGTGTGTGTGTGTGTGTGTGTGTTTAACAGTGGTGGGGGTAGTATCGTGATGGTGTGGTCGTGGTGGAAGAAAATTGAGGACATAGATTCCTTTAGCCCCATTGAGTCTCGTCTCATCTATGGTAACATAACTGATTGCTTAACCTAACCTGTAGTGACTTTCTCATAAAACTAAACTTAATTTATACCATGAAAGAGTGAAAATGGGACCCAAGGGCATGACTGCTTGGTAGGAACAGTGTGGCTACAGCACACTATATACAAAGCCTTTAGTTCACAAGGAGGCAGCATGGCCGGTAAATTTAGGGACCTACTTACAGTTGGGTGAACTGGGAGCGTCCGGGAATCGAACTACCTACCCCAGGACCAAGAGGCGACCATTGTATCTACTCGACCGCCGCGCTGCATTTTCTAGGATTGCTTACCCTAAATTGAATGAATTTTATAATATCGGACCTAATCATTCATACGCAAAGAAAATGAATCTACTGACTTCAAATTTCACCGAAGCAAACGTGTTCGAACCTAACCTAACCTAATGTGACTGTACCTAACTTAACCTAATGTGACTGTACCTAACCTAACCTAATGTGACTGTACCTAACCTAACCTAATGTGACTGTACCTAACCTAACCTAATGTGACTGTACCTAACCTAACCTAATGTGACTGTACCTAACCTATCCTAATGTGACTGTACCTAACCTAACCTAATGTGACTGTACCTAACCTAACCTAATGTGACTGTACCTAACCTATCCTAATGTGACTGTACCTAACCTAATGTGACTGTACCTAACCTAACCTAATGTGACTGTAACTAACCTATACTATCCTCAGTGGACCCATTTAAACCCAGTTAACAGGGCGTCCGTCGGGTAGGGAGGTATCGGGTGAATTTACACTATTATGACAATTTACGTAATATAGATATAAAAGGGATATTTTTTTACCATAAATTTCGTAAAATAAAAAACGTATGATTTACCCCAAGAGACTCAGAGGTATACTGTATTGGTTCAGGTTAAGGTCATGATATCTCAACGACTACTGTACCACCTGCCCTTAAACAGTGTTATTTTGGGCGGGTATCAGGTCCGTTGTGTATATGCAGGTTGGCATATGTAGGAATAATATCATTAACTGTAGATGCCTGTGTGTTAGGTTGGGTTAGGTTAGGTTGGGTTTGGTTAGGTTAGGTTGAAGTTAGGTAAGGTTAAGTTAGCTTAGGTTAAGGTAGGTTAAGTCAGGCTAGGCTAAGTTAGGTTAGGTTAAGTAAAGTTGGGTTAAGCTAGATTAAGTAAAGTTAGCTTCGGCTATGTTAAGTTAAATTGAGTTTGCTGAGGTTAAGCCAAGTTAAGTTAGGTTTAAGTTAGGTTAGGACGGGTTAAGTTAAACTAGGATAGGTTAAGTTAGGTTAAGCTAAGTTAGATAAGGTTAAGTTAGGTTAGGATAGGCTTATGTTAGGCTAGGCTAAGTTTAGATTAGATTAGGTTAAGTTGGTTGAGATTTGAGTTAGTCATTCAAACACTTGATCCTTAATTAAACATTGACGAGTCAACCTTCATGACAATTTTCTCATTTAATGTAATTGAAAGTCACCTTCCCATAAAATATTCGGCTTTATCAAGAAGAATTATCCTCTCACTACCTTTGTTGTGGACTCTATTATGCAGGTGAATTAATTTTGTCATGATAATAGTGAAAATTTCAATTGATTTATATTTATTTTCGCTACCAATACAAGTCAGGGATAGTAGTAGAAGTTGTGGTGGTAGTGGTGGTAGAAGTAATCCAGAGGAGCTTGCCGCCACAGAACACCAGAACTCTGTCAAGCTCACGGCAGCCCTCACTGAGCATATAATGGCTCAGAATGCAGCAAGTCAGGTGGAAACCAACGAATTAAACAAGATTCGACGGTCCATTACGACAGAACGGCAGCACACCCGAAGTGATAAACTGCAGCAACAATTGCCAGAGAACTTGAAAAAAAAAGTAGCTCTCGCGCTGGAGGTGGGCGCCTCAAACTGGCTAACAACGTTACCGATAAGGGCAAAAGGCTTCATTCTTAATAAACAAGAATTTACATACAGTGTGCCATTGCTCTAAGGTACGGTAGGTCAGTAGAAGGTTTGTGGCTCATCCAACGACATCGACCACGCCATGGTATGTAAGAAAGGGGACTTTGTATCCATGAGGCATGAAGAAGTGAGGGACCTCACGGCAAATCTACTGAGGGAAATCTGCCACGACGTCATGGTGGAACCGCCCCTCCTCCCATTGGACGGTGAGAACCTCCATCACAGAACTTCAAACACATCCAACGAAGCCCGTGTGGACGTCAGTGCTCGAGGATTCTGGACGCTGGGACAGCGCGCCTTCTTTGACATAAGGATTTTCGATCCCATGGCCGCATGTCACCGTAACCTAGCTCTCGATGCTGCACACAGGAGGAACGAGAACGACAAGATAAGGGCATACGGGGAGAGAATTCAGAACGTTGATCAAGGCAGCTTCACTCCTCTGGTGTTCACAACCTCTGTCAGGATGGGACCAAGTGCAAGATGCTTCTACGCCAGACTCTCCGAGGTGTTATCTGTACGAAAGCAGCAGCCCAGAAGTTATGTTACAGCCTGGTTGAGATGTCGACTGCCCTTCTCTCTCCTTAGGTCTGCTTTGCTTTGCCTCAGGGGATCGAGAGCATCGGCTCCAAAGCCGATAACAGTCGCAGACATCGACTTTGAGGCAACAGTCACTGAATGCCGCATAGATCTGCGGCTCAACTAACTCAACACAGCCAGGGTAGCTACTCAAGTATTAGGATAGTTAATTGTAAGGTAATAAAATGGCGGCGAAGGTGTGGCTATTGGGGGAGGCTGGAGGCCACGTTATTAAAAAAAAAGAAAAAAAAGGAGTAATAGGTGTTGTGGTAGGAGGAGTAGAAGGAGGACGAGGAGTAGTAGGAAGAGAAGGAGGACGAGGAGTAGTAGGAGTAGTGGTAGTAGGAGGAGGACGAGGAGAAGAGATAGAACCATTTAAACCCACAACTGAGGGGAGGGGGGAGGGGAGGGGGAGGTCTTTTTTGTCTGTGGGGCATAATGGCCCACACATTACATACCGATATTCACAGAAGACCATTGTTAGCGCCAGACAACCGCCTCCCTCCCTCCCTCCCTCCCTCCTTCCTTCCCTCCCTCCCCTCCTTCCCGATGCTCATTTGGTCGCGTCCCAATGTGTGTGTAGATGTCTTAAGGAGGAGATTGTCTATGTGAAGATGTCTAATTGTAGGGATGGCTATAAGTGTGGAGATGTCTTAATGAAGGTTTGCGTGTGTGAGCATATCTAAGCTAAGGTCATGATGTCTAAGCAATGAGAAATGTTCATATTATGAAAAGTAAACGCGGGGAAAATGTCCGAATAGGAAGGAAGATGTCTGAACCATGATTTTTTTTTCTAAACTAAGGAAAATCATGTTTACAATACGGTTAAATCTTCCCACTACCTCGGAATATGTATGAATTAAGGTGGAATTTTGTATTTACAAGGAGAACTTAAAAAGCCACGGTTTTTATGGCTAAGTCACTTGTTTACGTTGAATGAATGTTTTGTGGACGTTCAGACCTGTGTGTGTGTGTGTGTGTGTGTGTGTGTGTGTGTGTGTGACCAGAGCGACATTCACTCTAAGGACAATAAGCGGTACCAAATCGAGGCCACGGGAATGGGGTGTTTAAACTAAGAAAAAGGTATTCTAACCGCAGGGAGTATGTCTAAACCAGGGGAAATATGTCTAAACAACGGGAAGTATGTTTAAACCACGGGAAGTATGTCTAAACAACGGATTTTGTCACCGACGGGCAATATGTCTAAACCAAATATGTCGCTCAAAAAATTTTCTTTACAATTATTATGTTAGGCAATAATGACACAATGGACGAAGGATTTTGACAACCCTACAGAGAAAAAAGGAGTCGTGGCGTGAAGGTAGTTTATTGAGTGACTGTACTGTACATGTTAGAGCCTGTACTGTACATGTTAGAGCCTGTACTGTACATGATAGAGCCTGTACTGTACATGTTAGAGCCTGTACTGTACATGTTAGAGTCTGTACTGTACATGTTAGAGCCTGTACTGTACATGTTAGAGCCTGTACTGTACATGTTAGAGCCTGTACTGTACATGATAGAGCCTGTACTGTACATGTTAGAGCCTGTACTGTACATGTTAGAGCCTGTACTGTACATACCTAAAGAGGATAGTCACTAAGAATTTTTTTTTTTTTTTTTTCGGATTACCGGGATATTTACTCCCCCAGTTTATTTCACCTGATTGTGTACCTTAAGCCTTCCTAGGGGTGGGACAGATCAGCATACGATCCTTTAGTGATTCTGACCCACTGAACTGTTGTTGTTTGTAGTGACGAAAGAAGTTAAGTCCTGAGAGGGGAGAATGACAAAGATGAACAGGTGTGGCTGGGATGGTGTTGGTGATACAGGTGTGGCTGGGATAGTGTTGGGGATACAGGTGTGGTTGTGATGGTGTTGGTGATACAGGTGTGGTTGTGATGGTGTTGGGGATACAGGTGTGGTTGTGATGGTGTTGGTGATACAGGTATGGTTGGGGTGGTGTTGGTGATACAGGTGTGGTTGAGGTGGTGTTGGTGATAGAGGTGTGGCTGAGTGGCTGAGATAAGGCAGGTGTGGCCATGACAGTGTACCTGAGATAAAATGTTCATCAGGAAACGTTTTATTTTATTATGATATCGTCGCGAGAGATAAACAGCCGGAGACTAAGATGTTGTCATGGCGACGGTTGACTATTTTATTCAGTAACTGTTCTTCGAGTCGGCTATGAAAACCTCCCTATGGTATTATTCTCTTCCTGTGTTTTTTCTCGTTAATTATCCATGTTAATACTCGTGGAATATCTATCTATTTAGTTATTTATAATTTTTTGACAACTGGTTGAATGGCACAGTCGACCCCCTGAAACCCTCTCTCCCGTGCTGCCCTGTGACAATAGCGGCCATTCAAGCACTGACCCCTCACAACACTGTATATTCCTGGCAGTAACAAGACCCTGACCCTCTGACCAGCTATCCCTCCCCCCTGATCCCCCCTTCTGTCCCCCTGGTTCACACGCACGTTCACATACTATAGTCAGAAGCATAAGTACGTGGACACATTTGATTATACAGTACAGGTACACGCACAGTGAGGCCAAGTGTGTCTTGTTTGTTCAGCATCTTTGTTGGTCCGTCTGGGTCCGTCTCCGCACTTACCGCTCCCACAGTTTTGGACTTTCCCATAGTCAGATTTTGCATGTAGGGTGATAGTCTCTCCCCCACCCCCCTCCCAGAGTGATTCTATGGGGTGGTGACAACAAAAAGCTGTTGTATTGTCGGGAGGCCAAAAACTGCGCCATACACACGCCAGTCCTCATCAGCTGTCATGTTGGGTGCGAAATTGGCACGGCTGAGAGAAGTGGGAGCTACTAGTTGTCCCCAAAACTGAACAGCATTGACACCGGGTTGGGATTGATCGCGGGTTGGGAATGACAGCTGGTTGGGATTCATAACGTGTTGGAGTCACTCTACTAAGGGGTGGCTTGAAAATACTTTGTTAGACAGGTACTAGTGCTACTATGTCAACAGGTATATTAAAATGCCGTATTCCACCTGGTCATTTACACGCGGTACAGTAAACACAGAGTGCGGCGGCCCAGCAGTTACAGCTCTCGCCTCCTGTCATAAGGGTTCCTAGCTCGCGCCTGGACCACTTAGCTAGCTATGGGCGTCTAACTTTATGTTTGGGAAAGTGAAGATGGTCGTATGCAGTGCCGGTTATGTTTCCTACTTGTGGTATCGAAAAAGGGCTTTGTCAACTACAGTGTTATTACCCCTAACCGGCCTGCATGCCTCTGGGACCCACTAACCCCCCACACACACAGCGCCACACTGGTGACTGAAGGTGTTTGATGAGGATAACGTGAAGGATAATAATGAGACAGTCCCAGTGCTATTTCGACGCCATTATGACTGTCAGTTCCTTAGACCAATTGAAGCAGTCAGGGGTGTTCTCACGCCAAGGGAGAGAGCGAGGAGGAGAGAAAGGGGTGAGGTCAAGGGAGTGAACGAGAGAGAGAGAGAGAGAGAGAGAGAGCGAGGAGGAGGGAAGGGGTGAGGTCAAGGGAGTGAACGAGAGAGAGAGAGAGCGAGGAGGAGGGAAGGGGTGAGGTCAAGGGAATGAACGAGGGAGAGAGAGAGAGAGAGCGAGGAGGAGGGAAGGGGTGAGGTCAAGGGAGTGAACGAGAGAGAGAGAGAGAGAGAGCGAAAATTTACAGTACGAATATTTTTTTTTACCACCTCCCAAGATTGACTCAGAATTTGCCAACAAAACAAATTTGATCAGTAATTAGTCATTGGCTGCGAAAAACCACACTTGCAAAATAACAACACCCTCTTACACGCTATGAAGTATCCACCAGTCAGTTCGGCAAAGGCGGTGTTTGGGTTGAATCGAAACAATCAAAATATATCACATTATATAAAAGACATTAGAAAAATTAAACCTAGGTTGGTCGGAAAGTCTCTGTTCACCTGTAATGATTAACTATACAGTGTGTAATTGTTCCTTGTTATATCTATCTATCTATCTATCTACGACCATAAAACAGTTACATAACAATCATACAGGCAGTATATTTTTTTTCACCATCAAAACATATCTTTCCTACCTGTAATCTAACGAGCTCTACCTTTAGTAACAACAACCTGACCATACCTGTGAGCCTAACGATGACCCATAACCCAACCAGTCCTCGTGAACACTGACACTACCTGGTACAGTACAGCACTCAATCAAAAGGGTTTAATTGACACACACACACACACACACACACACAAACACACACACACACACACACACACACACACAAACACACACACACAGGGTATTAAAAACAGAGTGTTCATGGCAATAACAAAAGGGGATGACGTCCATTAGTGTAGTCTCTCTCTCTCTCTCTCTCTCTCTCTCT